>CAUYSK010034170.1:0-28810 GCA_963575035.1 Avahi laniger
GTAAACAGTTATCAGATGAACAAATGGCAATTCAATATTATAATTCACTTATTACATAAGGTAAATCTATGGTCATTGACTTTTCCATATATATATTTTCTTTTATATGTGTATATATATACATATATATGTATATATATAAGTTTAAGAGAGAGAATTTGTTTTGAGGAAGTAGACAAATATAAGCATTTACCAAGAGTGGCTGTGTTAAATATTGTATTCACTTAAATACTATAAAATAAATGCTTGGCTTGTCTTTTTAACATATATAATGTGCATTTGTCATCATTTTTAATCTTTTACCTTAATTACTTTTTTCTCATTCATTACTTTTTATAGTTAGCTGCTGTATATGATCATTTTAGAAAAAATGAAATACAATTTTTATTTTAGAATGTACAATACTTATTACACTTTTCAGTTCTTGTTGCTGATTGGGTGAAAAAAGAGAAATTGAACTTTTAAGTATTTATTGAATAGCTCCCTTTTACAGATAAGAAAATCTATGCTGAAGTGATTTGTTCTTGGTCAGAATTGGTTAAGTGTCAGAAATTGGATCAGAATCTAGACTTTCCCATTAATTTGCGTTCATATTAAGGGATTCTGATGATACTGAGGTCCCAGAAGCCCCAAAGAGTCTACTTTTTTAGTTGTTTATTTTTTTAATCAGTGTTCATCCTCTATATTTAAACAAAGTTACTTCATTACAGACTTTTATAAATAAAATGATCAATTTTTGTCCTTCACAATAATCTTATATACAGTGCCCAGGGTAAAAAAGCTCAAATGCCCTATAGCAATATTGCTTCCCAAGGTAACAAATTCATAGAAATTGATTCAAAGACAAGAGTAAAAATCATTTTCTCTGTATTTTTATAATGCATTTTCTTCGAATTTTATTTTACATAAAATATTACATAATGTTTTTAATAAATATGTTGAAAAGAAAATGTGTTTCATCATAAAATTGTTTGTTTACATATAAAATATTTTTAAAAGATTATCAATATCTCTAATCATTAGGGAAATGCAAATCGAAACCACAATGAAATATCACCTCAACTCAGTGAGATTGGCCTTTATCAAAAAATCCCAAAGCAACAAATGCTGGCAAGGATGGAGAGACAGAAACACTCTTACACTGCTAGTGGGACTGCAAATTAGTGCAAACTGCGGAAAAGAATTTGAAGATTCCTCAAAGAGCTAAAAATAGAAATACCATTGGATCCAGCAATAGCATTATTAGGCATCTACCCAAAGGAACAAAAGTCATTCTATAATAAAGACATCTGCACTCAAGTGTTTATGGTAGCACAATTCACTATTGCAAGGATGTGGATACAACCCAAGTGCCCCTCAATCCATAAGTGGATTAATAAAATATGGTATATGTATACAATGAAATACTATTCAATTATAAAAAACGACAGTGATCGAGCACCTCTTATATTTTCCCAGATAGAGTTTGAGCCCATCCTCCGAGGTGAGGTATCACGAGAGTGAAGAATATGCACCACATGTACTTGCCATCAAATGACACTAACTGATCAACACTAAGGTGCTCACACAATAATAATATTCTTTGGGGGTTGGAGGGTTGGGGGATTGCGGGTGGGTAAATTCACAACTAATGGACATGGTGAGTGTTGTAGGGAGGAAAGGGCATGCCTCAAATCATGGTTTTTGTGTGGCAAAGTCATAACATGTAACCAAAATGTTTGTACCCCCATAATATCCCTAAATAAAATAAATAAATAAATAAAAAGATTATAAGTAGGCAAGTTAGTGAGAATATTATATAGGTAATCATATCAAGCTTAATGAAATTTTATTTATCTGTTTTGTCAGTATTAGTTGCATTAATTAGAACTGTACAAGGAAGACTCTATCTACAAAGAAAATTACATATGAATGATAACACGCTAATAATAGCAGAGTCTTCTAGAAGAGAATGATCAGGATTCATCACTGTTGTCACTATTATTATTTACATCCTCAAAGTACTAAATGAGAATTAGTTGTATTTTCCACCGAAGGTCCCAATCCAAACAAAGACATATTATGACACTTTCTAGAGTCATCAAGAATGTGGGCATGTCTAAAGTTAGTTTTGGTTTTCATAGGAAATATACTGTTAATTTTTTCACCAGCTCTGCGGTCAGACAGCCTTCATAGACGACTGGTCAATAAAAGGGCAAGATGGAATATCCAACATTGTTGCATTCATGTTGATCATTCTTTTCTCTGATTTTAAAATGATCATTTGATAACCAGATAATAGTTTTCTGTATTAGGAAACACTGTAGTCACATCTCTCTATTAGTAATTTGTTTCTAAACTAATTATAATTGCCATGTTCTCCCCTTCTACTCCCAAATTCCTGGAAATTCTAATTTCAGCGGGACTATGTGAACTTTTTGCTGGTGGTTTGTACTAGTGAATTACCAGAGAATTTGTAGAAAACACTAAGGAGATGATTCTGAGTCCTGCATTCAAACAGAAAAAAAAATCTAATGTAAATCTTGAATTTAGAGGATTGACTCAATGTTAATATGTACACAAGTAAGATTAGCTGAATGAGCCAAGTGCTGTTTTTTTTTTTAACTGTGAGCATTTCCATCCTTATTTTCAGCAAATTATTGAGTAAACTATATTACATCTTCAGCTTTCTATAATTATAGTATTACTCTTATGCACTTCTGAGTTCCATAGCAATTTATTTCTAGAAATGCTTTGTAAATTTAATGTGATGCTAACTAGAGATGTGAGTTCAGAAAAGAAGATTTCTCTCTTAGATTTCTAAAATGAAAATTCAACTCCTGCAAAATCAAAGCAAGTCTTTTAAGCAAACAAAGTGAGAAGATGAGAAGATAGCAACCTGGGCAAATTTGAGGGCTAACAGATGGCTCCTGTTTTACGTGAAATGTTCCCATTACTGAACTCTGCATTTTTAATATTAGATCCTCTTTTTCAAAGTCAGTTGCAGGACCAACTGGATAGGGAAGACAACTCAGGTTTATCTCTAGAAATCTATATGGCTAAATGTGACCTGGGCCCTGAAAAAATATGGGCAGTAGAAGGTTATTTCTTGAATACTTCTGTACATTTTCTATTCTCAGATTGGCTAGATATTAAGTGGAAAAAAATGTACCAAAGATCCCTACAGCAACCCAAAGAGCAAACAAACAAAATAAAAAGTATGGTTTTTGATGTATAGAAGTAGTTCATACATATTCATGTTCCTTGAAGTCTTCCAAATGAGTAAATAGCAGGCAGTTTTATAGCAATTACTGGATTTCAATATTTATAGAAAACTGACCACCATGAATATATAATTATTCTAGTATGTCCACTTTAATAAATAGAAAGACTATGTATTCATTTACCATGACACAACACAAAAATCTTGTTTTCTTCCTTGTCATGCAGAAATGAACTCAAACACTTGGTGAGGAAATATATGGGGAGAATTTGTTTTACAGAAATTATATCTGTATGAGATTAATGTACAGAATTTGGACATATATGTACAAAAACATATTATTTTTCAGTGGTAACAGAAATAGATTTGGCCTAAAATAGAAGGATTTCATAATGTACCTTGATGAAAGTGAACACATTTATTATTCTCACAAGCTTCACTTTGAGAATCTGGGTGTTTATGACAGTTTACTTATGCCTTCAAAAGAGTGATTTCAAATTTGATTGTGTCATCGTTTATTCTTGATGGAGTCATGGGGGACATTACGCATATTATTAATACCTTCAGTAACAGTTAGAAAATTTTAGCAAAACCTGTATAGGAATTATTTCATTAGAATTAATTAGAGAAAAAGTAATGGAAATTACCATTTTTATACATTAATTCAAAATTAAAATTTATGAGTATTTGTCAAAACAAAAATAGAGGACTAATTATAAGTATTTCTTTGGGTTCTTTTTTTTTTTTTGAAATGGAAGTTTCAGTTATTTACATCACATATAGAATTAGCAAATGGAGATGTTAGAAGAACTGAATAAAGCAATTCACATTTTTTTTTAGTATGTCAGCAACTAACTGCTAGTATTCATACGCTACTTGCTGTGTGCCTGGCACTGTTAATAGAATTTTACATATGTTAATTTATTTAAGTCTATCATGCAAGCTTTTTGATTACTCCCATGTTACAGATGAGGAAACTGAGTCACAGAGAGGTCCAAAGATTAACGCTACACAACCGAAAAGAAATTCAGTCCTCAGCAGTCTGGTCTAGAGCCTGAGTGCCTAATCATGATGCTATACCAGTTCTCACTTTTTCCCATAGCATAGTTTCAAGTGAGCAAGGGTTGAGAAGGAGATAGAAATGGAACCATAATTAGCCCATAAGACAAAAGGGTTCCAAAAGGGAAATGGAGATTTTCAACAACTTTCAAATCTTCAACTTTCTAATAAAATTCCTTGATGTGGTCTCTCTCTTGAATCCTACTATAATCTTTGGTATAAATTAAACTATTAAGTACTGTTATTAGCTCCATGTTATACATACATAATATTAAGCTTAAAAAAGTCAATCAACATCAATAAAATTACAAAGAGAATAAATATTAGAGTTCAGGATTAAAATAGTAATATAACTGGTGGGTGCTCCTAATCACTATGTTTTATAGCTCTTTGCAAATCATTTCATCTCTCTGATCTTTGTTTCCTTATCAATACAGGGAAAAGATTGATTTAGATTATTTTGATATTTCAGGCTGACATTCCAATGGTGAGAAACATCATATATTCAATGACCACAGGGAACAGCTAGTTTTATGGAGACTTTGCAAAGGCTTGCCCTTGGTTAAAAAGTAGAGGTGGTAGATGAATTTTCTAATAAAATTCATTTCTGCCAGAATATGAACTTGAAATGTCCACCCTAATGAGGATAGTACATAAAAATTAAGAAAAAGCCCAAAGAATTAAGTCATGAAATACAGTATTTTTTCTTCAAATATGAAATATTGATCCTCTGAAAATTTAATTTACTTAAACATAGTTAAAATCTCATTGATGTTTTATCTTATTAGAGAGAGCAATGACCTACTATCTAGGTCAGACTAGACTTCAAGTGAGGTTTCGATATTTATTTGGTGATTTTGAATCAGAAAGATTTTGGCCAAATGAATTAACTTTGTGTTAAGTGCTCTCCTTTTTCCCTCTGTCTCTCTCTCATCTTAGATATTTTACAACCCACTATAAGAGTCTGAGGGGAAAAAAACGATTGAAAATAAGGCAGTATTTCTGGAGTGGTATGGTAGGTCAAGAAGGCATACTTATTTTTTGTTTTTCCAAAGACAATGTGAAATATGTTGAATTCCTTAGAGGAAAAAAAAGAACTGCATAAACTGCATAAAAGGCCTATTATATCTTTAAGCATATAATTTACCTTATAAATGTAAGCACACAAATATTAACCATCCTTTGTGAATGAACCAGAACAAGTACACTGGGGAATTCTGTTTCACTTCAACAGAAAAGTAGCATATTGCTATGCATTAAAATCATTCATTACAGAAATAAAAGTCTGCAAATGAGGCTAGTAATGCATATAGTCCTTATATTCAACATTGAAGAAAATGTTTCAACTATACATATTCTTTGATAAATGGTCCAAAAGTTTCCATTTTTTGTGTCACATATAGTAAAGTTGGGGAATGGAGATTTTAGAAAGGTTGAATAAAACAATTCACACATTGCCCTGTAAATAATTTCAGTTATGCATTTTATTTATTCTATGACTTTCTCTACCTAAACATGCATGTAAACAACCTCAAACTTTCCTATTAATATTTTACTCAGTTTCTTTTTCATTTAAATGCTATAAAGCTACATAGTCATCCATCCCCTTCTTAGGGTATCAATCATAACTGTAGAATCAAATACTGTTGAATTGCCTAAAGTAAGGAAAGTCATGTTCTGTGTTGTTTACCCAATATGAATATGTACAATCTTGAAGATAAAAGTAAATACAATGTTATGTTCAGTTATGTTTTATAATATGTGATTATCATATTGGTGATATTTGTGATTCACTATTTTTTTTAACTCACGGACAATGAATTGTCCTTGAGAAGAAAAAAAATGAAGGATATGAAACACTTTGAAGAATTTAACAAAAAGAAGGAAAAAAATTTTACATTAGTAATAGGAGGTAAAACTTATTGAGGGATTATTATATACTAGGGCTTGTGCTAAGACATTCATGTGTATAATAACATTTAATCCTTACAATGACCCAGTAAGTTATTCATACTTATTTAGAAAAATAAATTTATGACAAAATAAAACTAAACTAGGCAACTTGTCTAAGCTCACATCCTTAAACTAAAAGAGTTATAATCCAAATCCAAAACTGATTTTAAACTCTATGCTTTTAATATACTTTAATTTAGTAATAATCATGCATGAAAATTAAATAAGCATTTTAATTGTCTACTAAGTGTTCAGAACCATGCTGGGAGCTCTAGTGAGTTGAAAAAAAATAATAAGTCCTAGTTATTGCTCTTTGATCACAATATAGTTATTTGAAAATTGTTTAATGGTATGATAACATATAATTAAGTTTAAAAACTGAGGAATAAAATAATAAGTATTACAGAACTATTTTTAAATTAGTATATGAAGCATAGTGGTTTATTAAATGGGAAAGAATATACAGTCATAAGTGACCTTATAGAAGTTTCAAGTTCAAAATGTACTAGCAGTATATTAGAAGGAACAGAAAAATTTTAAACTGCGCCCCTTTCCGATTTTAGTGCTGGTAATCATCTTCACATACAATACATTTAATAATAAAACAATAAAATGAATAATAACTTCACTATTCAACTAAGAGGCTTAGAATACCTCTATCAAACAAACATTCTTTTGATCCTGAAATATCTACTCCCTGTCTCCAAGAAAGGCTATATATTAGGAAAGACTACATATGTGCACCTAACTACTATCTGTAATTAATTTAAGTGTTGTGTTGTTGATAGTGTTTTCTAAATTTAGCATGGCGTGTCAAGATGTTTAGCAATGGAATTCTCCAGGGCTCATGTCAATAACAAAATGCCTAAAAGAAAAACCTAGCTGAGGGATGGAAAAACTGGGAAATAATGGGTCCCTTCCATTTAGCACCTTTTCTTAAAAAAGATAGCATAATAGTTTTAAGAAGATGATAAAAGAAAATATGAAAATAAAACGTGTAAAAAAGAAAACTATGTGACATATAGAGGAGGGAGACAAGGATATAATCCTATGTTTATGGTTCAGAGCATAGACTGCAAAATATGGTGGATATATGTGATAGAATGCTTTGGAGAGGAAAGATGCAGGTCTAATGTGCACAAAAACAGTCATCTAGCTAAAAAGGCAATACTGATTAAAATAACAAATAAAAAGAGGTTTAAAATAGAAAGCACTCCTATAAAAATAAATATATGACAAGAAATTAACAGTGCATTTGTTTTAGTTTATATTATTAATGTTCACCACCTAGGATGTGCCAAGCATGGTTCTAGGTGCTTAGCATGTCAGTGAAACAAACAGACAAACAAAAAACAATGAAACAAAGCTCCCTGCTCTCATCAATAGTACACTGTATCTGAGGAGAGACAAATTATAAACCATAATCAAATAAACAAGCAATGAGCTAGGGGGAGGGTGGAAGTACTAGGAAGAGGTTACTTGCAATTAAATAGTGTCATCACGTTAAGCCACACTGAGAAGGTGACTTGAACAGAGACTAGAGGAATTCGAAGGAGGTGGGGTTTTATTTAAAAAGTAAAACAAGCAGGTTAAAACCAAGTACATTTTAAACAACTTAGAAGGTGTACCCATGGAAGATGGGGAGGCAAATGGAACTTGAAGAATCAGTAAAAACTGAATGAATTAATTAATAAAATAAGTGGTGGGCCTTTCATAGATCAATGGTCATTTTGTGCTAGAAAACAAGAATATGAGTAGTTCACTCTCTGCACACGAAATCCAATCTCTTTCTTTGTCCTACCCATGAGAAACCAGTGATACTATTTCTGATCCAATAAGTTCTTGTTAATGCATATAGTGTTTCAGTTTTGAAAGATAAAAGAGCTCTAGAGATTGTACAACAATGATAATGTAGTTAACACTACTGAACTGTAAACTTAAAGATGCTTAAAACGGTAAATTTTGTTATACACTTTATAAATATACATATATACATGCATAATACAAATGCTCCTTGATTTTCAGTGAAATTACATACCAATGAACCAATTATATGTCTAAATATCTTAAGTTGAAAATGCATCTAATAACCCAATAAATCCATCACAAAGTTAAAAAACTGTAAGTTGAACCATAGTAAGTTGGAGATCATCTGTGTGTATCTGTATGTATATGTGTGCTTGTGTATACATACATATAATGACTATATGTGCATGTGTGTGTATGTGTGTGTGTGTATATACATACACACACACACACACATATATATACTATATATATAGTATATATATACTATATATATATACTATAGTATATATATATACACTATATATATATATATATATTTTGTATATATATATACACTATAGTTTTTGTTCCAGGCTCCTGGCACAGAGCTTCATAATCCTTGGAGTTTCCTGAGTAGTGAGAATTGTTTGTTATGCTAATAATTCAAATCATGACAGCCTTCTTAGACACCTTCAGGATGGGTTCTGGTTGCCAGAAAAACCAATCACATTATTACAAGGCTGGGATTTTCAGCCACTCAGCATCAGGGATGGTAGGGGGACTGTAAGTCAAGTTTAACCATGTGGCCAGTAATTTATTCAATCATATCTACCTGAAACACCGATAAGAACCTTAGACATTGCGGCTCTGGGATTCTACTGTTGTTGAACATATTGACATACTGGAAGGGTGGCACACCATGACTCCAGCAGGGTAAGTGCTCCTGTTCCTGAAATTCTACCAGACCTTGTCCTGTGTATATCTTCACTTGGCTATTTTCATTTGTATCCCTCTCTATTAAACGGTGATCAAAAGTATTGTGCTTTCCTGAGTTCTGTGAGTTATTCTAGCAAATTAGGGAAACAGGGGGAGTTGTGAGAAGCCTCAAATTTATAGTTGGATAGGCAAAAGTGTGGGTAGCCTGGGGACCCCACTTGGAAGTAAGAGAAGTCTTATTGGGGACCTTCCTTATTCTTTAATTTGTGGGACCTGACATAATACTGAATAGTTAGTGTCAGAATTGAATGGAATCAGAGAACACCCAGTTGGTGTCAGATAAGTGCCATCTACAGCAAATATTTTTTTAATGGTGAAATTTGGAAATATTTCCTTTCAATCAGGGGCAAGTCAAAAATCACTAATTCTATTAATCATATCTGTACTGAGTAGTCAATGTAAAAGAAAATAATACTTTTATAAAGTAAAAAATGATATACTCATTACCCATAGATATATAAGGATATAGATTAAAAAAAATAAAATGTAAATTGTTATAATAAGAGCTTAGCAAAATAGTCTATATAAAATGAATATAAAAATCAATTATACTACTTTTGACAATAAAATATAAATATTGATTAAATATCTGCAAATATCTACAAAATCAAATAAAGGTGACTTCTTCTTCCAAAATAGTAGCATAGAAACAAGTTAGCTTCACTCCTACTCAAAAAGAAAATCAAAAACAACAATTATTACCAGCAATATACCAAAGCTCAAATACAAGGATGAGGCATTTCTCAGGGGCGCAGAAAAATGAACAATCTCCAAGTATATAGTAAGAGAAATGGACTTCCATATCCATGACAATTCTCTCCCCAAACTGCCAGGCACCAAGCACACAGAAAATTTACCCTTGACTCACAGTTTCTACACTGGAAAAAGTGAGATGGAAATAGACAACCAGCTTCCCTACCACCTTGGGTTCCCTGGCAGGAGACCTTTCCCTGCCTCAACCCACAGGACACATTGAGACTGCCTAGAGAGAGAAATGTACTGAGAACAGCAAAAGACAAAAGGTGAAGACAGGACTATCATCCCCAGCTCTGGAAATTCTGCTCTGTAATTCAAAGGAGATGCCAAATCAGAGTGATTGTTCAGCAGCACCTGCTGTAGGAGATTTGTTCTAAGGTCCCTTGGGCACAAACCCCTAGCCAGTCTTCCCACAATACCAGAATATCTCCTTTGGGACATTCCCCATTTGGGAATGGGTGGCACTGTGATTGTTTACTAGAATTGAGGTAAACTTGAGCTTAAGCCTGCAATCCCCAACCTGGGGGCCATGGCCTGCCAGGAACCTGGCCTCACAGATGGAGGCAAGGGCAGGTGAGTGAGTAAAATCCCACCTGCACCCACAGCTGCTTTCCATCGCTCCATCATCGCCTGAGCCCGGCCCCAACGCAGATCAGCAGCTACATCAGACCCTCACAGTACCGCAAAACCCCACTACAAACTACACATGCAAGGGATCCAGTTTGGGTGCTCCCCATGAAAATCCAATCCCTGATGATCTGAGGTGGGGCCAAGGTGGAGATCCCCCAAATATTCCTGTGGAAAAATTGTCTTTCATGAAACAGGTGACTGGTGTTAAAAAAGTGGGGACCACTGGCCTAGGGCATCATCTTGTGCAAAAAGGAGGCAGCAACCTAGCAAAAAAAGGAAAGGAAATCAACAGTTAAATTACGAAGAATCTCTAAGCAAACATATTCAATAAAAACCAAAACAAGCTAGACAGAGAAGACTGGAATAAATAACTAATTTTTCATTGCAAAGACAGAGATTTATACGCACAAGAAGTAACAGCAAACAGGGAAACATGATCTCCTAAACAAAGACAGTAAGAAATCAGTGATTGACTCTAATGAAGTAGTGATATGTGAACTCTCTGACCAAGAATTCAAAATAGCAGTTTTAAGAAAACTCAGTGATCTCCAAGATAACACATAAAATCAATTCAAAAATTTATCAGAGAAATGTAATAAACAAATTGAAATAACGAAAAATATCAAACAGAAATCTTGGGACTGAGAAATGCATTTGCTTAACTGAAAAATTTATTAGAGGCTCTCAATAGCAGAATGGATCAAGAAGAGGAAAGAATAAGTGATCTCAAAGATAGGCTATTTGAAAATACACAAAAGATAAAAAATTAAAAAAAGAAGGAAAAGGAATGAAAATTGCCTACAAAATATAGAAAATTACCTCAAAAGACAAAATTTAAGAATTACTGCTGTTGAAGAGGGAGTTGAGGGAAGCAAGGGGTAGAAAGCCTATTTAAAGTAATAATAACAAAAAACTTCCCAGAACTTGAGAAAGAGATAAATATCCAAGTACAGGAAGGTCAGAAGAAAGCATACAGTTCAAGCAAAGTAAGACTACCACGTAGCATATCTTAATCAGACTCTCAAAGGTCAAGGACAAAGAGAGGATTCTAGACATAACAAGAGAAAAGAAGCAAATAACACATAAAGAAGCTCCAATTTGTTTAGCAATAGACTTCTCATCAGAAACCAGATAGGCCAGGAGGAAAATGAACATTTCAAAGTGCTGACAGAAATAAGAACAAAAAAAACCCCTGCCATCCAAGAACATCATATTTAGCAAAACTATCATTACAATATGGAAAGATGAAGTCATTTCCAGACAAACAAAATTGAGAAAATTCTCTACCTTCAGACTCATAAAAAAATGCTAAAGGGAGTTCTTCAGTCTGAAAGAAAAAAACACTAATGTGCAAAAAGAAAACATTTTAAGGTATAAAACACACTAGTAACATTAAGTACACAGACAATCCAGAATACTCTAATACTGTAACTGTGGTGTGTAATCCACAAATTACTCTAACATAAAGCCAACAAGACAAATCTATCAAAAATAATAATAACTACAGCAATGTGTTAAGAGATAGGCAATATAAAAATATGTCAATTGAAACATCATAAAGTCAAAATGTGAGGAGGCTAGACTTAAAATGCAGAGGGTTTTTCTTTCATTTTTTTCTTTACCTGTTTCTATTCTTTGTGATCTAAGATAAGTTGTCATCTCTTAAAAAAAAAAACTTGTTATATTTATATGATGTTTGTAAGCTTCAGGGTCTCGTCAATGTAAAAACCTATAATAGATTCACTAAATGTAAAAACCAACATATTAAAACATAGTGCCAGAGAAAATCACTTTACCACAAAGGACAATAGAAAGAAAGGAAGAGGAGTTACAAAACAACCAGAAAACAAGCAACAAAATGGCAATAGTAAGTCCCTACTTATCAATTATAACACCAAATATAAATAGAATTAATTTTTCAATTAAAGCACACAGAGTGGATGAATGGATAAAGAAATAAGAACCAATTATATGCTATCTTCAAGAGACCCACTCACACAAAGTGAAGGGGTGGAAAAAGATATTCCATGCAATTGAAAACCAAAGAAAACAGGAGTAGCTATACTTATATTAGATACTATAGACTACAAATCAAACACTGTAAAAAGAGACAAAGAAGGCCATATATAATGATAAAGGGACCAATGTAGCAAGAATATATAACAATTATAAATATCTATGCACTCAACGCTTGAGCTCTCAAGTATATAAAGAAAAATTGCTATATCTAAAGAGAAGTAGAGTGCTCTCCCTTTATTATAGATACAATAATAGTAAGGGATTTCAACATTACACTCTCAGTAATGATCAGATTATCTGCACAAAAATGAACAATGAAATAGCAAACTGCATGCTAGATTAAATAGGCCTGACATTTATAAAATATTTCATCTAACTGCTGCAGAATATACATTCTTTTTATAAGCACATAGAACATCCTCCAGAATAGACCATATCATAGGCCACAAAACAAGTATCAGCAAATTCAAAAAAGTAGAAATCATATCAAGTATTTTTTCTGAGCACAATGGAATAAAACCAGAAATTGGTAACAAGAAGAGCCCTAGAAACTACACAAACACATGGAAAATAAACAACATGCTCCTGAATGACAAATGATTTGAAGAAGAAATTAAGAAGAAAATTTTAAAATTTCTTAAAACAATTTAAAATGGAAATACAGCAAAGCAAATTCTATGGAATACAATAAAAGCAGTACTAACAGAGACATTTATAGCAAAAAAGGCCTAAATCAAAATAGAAAGACTAAAAATAAACAACCTAGTGATGCACCTCAAGAAACTAGAAAAGCAAGAACAAACCAAAACCAAAATTAGTAGAAAGAAAAAAATAATAAATATTAGAGCAGAAATAAATGTGAGACTTAAAAAATAGAAGATCAATAAAATGAAAAGTTGGTTTTTTGAAAAGATAAAAAATATAGACAAACTTTAGCTAGTCTAAGAAAAAAGGAGAGAAGACTCAAATAAAATCAGAAACAAAAAATGAGACATAACAACTGAGACCATAGAAATACAAGGAATCATTAGAGACTTATGAAGAGCTATATGCCAACAAATTGGAAAACCTATAAGAAGTGTATAAATTTCTGGACACATACAACCTATCAAGATTGAACAATGAAGAAATTGAAAACCTCAACAAGCCAATAATGAGAAGGAGAATGAAGCTGTAATAAAAAGTTTTCCATCAAAGAAATTCCCTGGATCTGTCAACTTCACTTCTGAATTCTATCAAATATTTAAAGAAGAACTAATATCAATTCTACTCAAACTCTTCAAAAAAATTAAAGAGGAAAGAATATCCCTAAACTCATTCTACAAAGCCACCACTACACTAATATCAAAACCAGAAAAGACCACAGCAAAAAACAAAAAAAAAAAAAAAAAAAGGAAAGAAACAAAGAAAAAAAAGACAAAGACAACAACAGGCCAATATCTCTGATGATCATAAATGTAAAAATATTTTTTTTATTTCAGCATAATATGGGGGTACAGATGTTTAGGTTGCGTGTGTTGCCCTTCCTCCCCCTCCCCCCTCAGTCCAAGTTTCAAATATATCATATTTTTAAAAAATGCTAGCAAACCGACTTC
The DNA here is from genome assembly GCA_963575035.1 of Avahi laniger. Lineage (NCBI taxonomy): Eukaryota > Metazoa > Chordata > Mammalia > Primates > Indriidae > Avahi > Avahi laniger. The sequence goes on from CAUYSK010034170.1 coordinate 13,999, forward strand.
AACAACACACTGAAGAGATCATTTACTATGATCAAGTGGGATTCATCTTGGGGATACAAGGATGGTTCCACATATGCAAATCAATAAACTGGACATATCACATCAGGAGAACCAAGAACAAAACCATATGATTATTTCAGTAGATTCTGAAAAGCATTCAATAAAATTAAACATCACTTTATAATAAAAACTTTCAACAAACTGGGTATTGATGGAACATAGCTCAAAATAACAAAAGTCATGTATGACAAACTCAGAGCTAACATTGTACTGAATGGGAAAAAATTGAAAGTCTTTCCTCCAAGATCTGGAATGAGACAAGGATGCCCACTTTCACTACTTTTATTCAACGTAATATTGTAAGTCCTGGCCAGAGCAATTAGGCAAGACAAATACATAAAAGGCATTTGAATTGGAAAGGAAAAAGTCAAATTAGTCTTGTTTGCAGATGACATAATCTTGCACTTAGATAAAACTAAAGATATCACCTTAAACTGTCAGAACTGATAAACAAATTCAATAAAATTGCATGCTACAAAATCAACCTACTAAAATCAGTAGCATTTAAATACACCTATAACAAATGATATGAAAAAGAAATCAAGAAAGCAATCCCATTTATAATAACTACAAATGAAAATTTAAAATACCTAAGAATCAATTTAACCAAAGAAGTAAAAAATTTACATAAGAAAAAGTATGAAACACTGATGAAACTAAAAAGGATACAAAACCAAACCTCTGTCTCTCACCATATACAAAATTCAAATCAAAGTAGATTAAAGACTTAAATCTAAGACCTGAAAGTACTAGAAGAAAACTTTGTGGAAATGCTCCAGGACATTGGTCTGGGAAAATATTTTTTGTGTAAGACCTTAAAAGCAAGTAATCCAAAGCAAAGATACAGAAATGGGATTACATCAAACTAAAAAGCTTCCTCTACACAGAAAAGAGAACAATCAACAAAGTGAAGAGACAGCCCACAGAATGGGAGAAAATATTTGTGAACTATTCATCCAACAAGGGATAAATAACCAGAATATATAAGGAGCTCAAGCATCTCAACAGCAAAAAATGAAATAATCCAATTAAAAATGGGCAACAGATCTGAATAGACATCTCTCAAAAGAAGACATGCAAATGACCAACAGGTATATGAAAAAATGTTCAACATCACTAATCATCAGAGAAATGTGGTTTTGTATTCAAAACCACCATGAGATCAAAAGTCAGTTAAATGGCTTTTATCAAAAAGATAGGGAATGATATATGCTGGTGAGAATGTGTAAAAAAGGGACCACTTTTGTATTGTTGGTGGGAATGTAAATTAAGTATGGGGGTTCCTGGAAAAACTAACAGAGAACTACCATACAATGCAGCAATTCCACTACTGGTTGTATATCTAAAAAAAGGAAATTGGTATGTCAAAGAGATATTGGCATGCCCATGCTTATTGTAGCACTATCCCAACAGTCAAAATATGAAATCAACCTAAATGCTCATCAATAGTTGAACAGTCAAAAAAAAAAAGTGATATATATACACAGATACTATTATTAAACATGCATATTATACAATAGAATACTATTCAGCCATAGAAAAAGAATGAAATTCTGTCATTTGAAAAAACAAAGATGGAACTGGAGGTCATTATGTGAAGTAAAATAAGCCAAGCACAGAATGACAATATCACATGTTCTCCCTCAAATGTGGGAGCTAAAAAAGTGGCTGTCATGAAGAAAGACTGATGGTTACCAGAGACCAGGAAAAGTAGGGGAGATTAGGAGATAAAGAGAGGTTGATTAATAGGTAGAAAGATGCAATTTGATAGAAGAAATAAGCCATACTGCTTAATAGAACAGTATGGTGACTATAGCTTATAATAACTTATTTTTTATTTCAAAGTAGCTGGAAGAAAATAATTCAAATGTTTCTAGCATAAAGACAAATACTTAAGGTGATGAATATCCCAGTTACCTGGATTTGATCATTACCAATTACATGAATACATTAAATTATCACATGTACCCCCAAAATATGTATGTCTATTATGTATCACTAAAAAATAAAATTATTTTAAAAATCAAATGGAAAGACACATTATGTTCTTGAGTTAGAAGACTCAATATTATAGAGATGTCAGTTTGCCACAATTGTTTTATAGATTCTGTATAATTCAATTAAAAATATCACAAGAATTTTTTTAAAAGAAAATGACAATCTGTTTTTAAAATTTATACAAAAATTGTATAGGCTGAATTCTAAAGTTGTCTCCACAAGTTTTCTTGTTCTGTTTCTTGGGACTATGAATATGATGAGATATCATACCTGTGATCATGTTACATGACAATGGGGATTTTGAAGATGTAATTAAGGTTACTAATCTGTTGACTTTGAGCTAACCCCCCCCAAATAAAAAAAAGGGGGATATAATCTAATCATATGAGCCCTTCAAAAAGCAAAAAGATTTTTTTCTGCTGGTAGCAGAAGAGGAAGTTAGAGATTTGGGGCAAAAGAACTGATACACTGTTGCTAACTTGAAATTGAAGAGACTTACCTGGAAAAGACCTGAGAACAGCCACTATGAGCTAAGAGCAACCACTAGAACACAAGGGCAAAGACATTGGGACCTTAGTTGTACAACCACAAGGAAATGAATTCTACCAAAAACAAGCATGAAACTGGAAGCAGATTTTTACCAAGAGACTACGAAGGAGAACTTGGCCTGCCTATTCCCCTTCATTTTAGCCTGAAGCAGAGAACCCAGACATTTCATGTTGGAACTCTGGCCTACAGAACTGTGAACTAATAAATGGGTGTTATTTTAAGCCAATGACTTTGTATGCAAAAAGGAAAACCCAATACAGAAGTGAAATGGTACAAAACTATGTAAGATTTTAAAAATAAAAGAATGAAATGGGACTAGACCAGCCCTACCAGAAATAAAGAAAATTAGAAAGCTATAATAATTAAGAGTGTGATCATGCTGCTAATAGAACTAAAGAGAGTCCCTAAAAACCAACACATTGATATTTTGAATTTGCTTTATATTTCATGTGGTATTGTATAGCACTGGGGAAAAGAGGATATATTCAATAGATAGTATAAGAATTGTCATTTATCCATACTGTAAAAAAATGAAATTGGATCCAAACTTCTTACTTTAGAAATCAACTTCAGATAAATAAAAATTATAAAATGTCAAAATTCTGCAAAAAGTGTGAGAGAATATCTTTATGATATTAGTGTGGAAACACTAACTGAACAAATGCATGCAGCAGTAATTAGTTGTTAAGTATTTTTCTTCTGTATTGCTAAGGTTGCAATGCTCCAAGGTGAGCTTGGGCTGAAGCTCCTCTCCCTTCTCCACTATTATCTTCCTCCAGAAAGCTCTGATTGCCTTTTGGTCTTCCCTTTATTGACTAAATTGGAGGTCATGGACATTTTTCTCAAGGAATCTCTGTGACACACAGACCTTGAGAATCTGAAGGTGGAGTATAAATCAAGGCTAGGGAACAGCAAATTCTAGTTAGTGTAAATATTATTATATAGAGATACCATTTTGTATTGTTTGTACTGTTTTATCTAATAATAGGAATATGTAAAGAAATGCTTGCTTAGGGTAAAAATAATTAAAATGTTTATTTGTAATGACCCTATTTTTCTTATAATTCTTTGAATTTCTGATTTTTGCAGGAAATAGTGTTCTATTTTTGAACCTGTAACATGTTTTCTATGAAATATTCAATTTCTTGTTCTATGGTAATAAAACTGCTTTTCAGAAAGTTGATACTCACTTACACACACATCAGTAGTCTATGAGATTGAAAATGTTTCTCCTGTACAAAGGGAGGATTTTCATCATTTAAAATATTTGCTGTGTTGGAAAGCAAAAAAAAAAACAAAACAAAACCCACAAAAACCCAAATGAAATAAAGAATCTTTATTTTTTTTTTTAATTTTCATTTCATTTCCTTATAACTGAGGTTGAACAATTTTCATATGCTTATTATTCTTTTGTAGTAGTTATGCTTTGAAATACATTTACCACGTTTGACCGTTAAAAAAAAAAGACCTTACTGCTTTTAAAACTCTTCTTTAACTCTGTATTTTAGAAAAGTATTTCCCCAGTTTGTTACTTCTCACTTAATTTTGCTAAAAATGACTTTTTGATGTATAAACGTTTATAAATTTTAATTCAAATATATTGATCTTTCCCTTGCTGATTGTCTTCATTGTTTATATGCTTTAAAAGTTTGTTTATGCTTAGAAGTCCAGAGATCACAAAAAGTAATTATCTAAATTGTCATTTCATTGTTATAAGATTTTAGCTTTACATTTACTCTAAATTGACTTTCCTTTAATCTATGATTTTAGCTTCTGTTTCTCTCTTGATTTTTTTTTCTATATGATGCAAATGAGTATCTAAACTAAAGACAACCTCCTAAAGATAACCAATATTTTCAACTCCATTTATTAATTATTTTGCAAATGATTTGTGATATTTTCTTAATTCTAGTAGATGGATAGAATTCACAGGCACGCGCACATATCTATGGGTCTATGTTTTTTACTCATTCTTTCTCTCTGGATGTTCTTATACAGACTGCTGTTTAATGTTTTGTATCTTTACAATGTTTCAATGTATTTAAAATATATTTTGAAAAATATTTTATAGCATGCTTACAGCCACCTAAATTATATTTCTCTTTTATATATGTTGGTATGTTTTTAAAGGGTGGTTTGAAGAGAGTTGACAATTTAGATAATTTAGTCTTTTTGACAATTCTCTCCTCGACTAAATCATTTGTTTGTTTAATTATTACCACTTAGAACTATAAGCAAATACCAAAGAAATTCTTTTGACAATTTTTAAAATTATAACTAAGTAACTATAAGACAACATATAGCCCTAAGAATAAAACTTTCCTCAGCAAAGAATCAGTAAATTAAATTTTACTCTTCTTTGACTTATAAAATGATTTAATGTTTGACTTATGATCTAACGTATGCCCATAAACAGGTTGCTTGAAGCCTGTGGTAAGTCTAGCAGTGCCCTGGCATTTATCTCCAGAATGCTTTTAGAACTACTAATATGTCCCTCTCCAGCATTTTTTCAGTATAATGATTGTCTGAAAATATTAAGGGAAGACTAAAACAGAACTAAATGCCCACTAAGTAATATGTGATTAGCATTATGAGAAGAGTCAATAGTTCATATTTACACCATTCCTAGGAACAATGGAGTATCCAAGGGGTGGGGAAGGAAACTAAGGAAATGGCAAGAAAGCAGAAGTGAATTGTAGAGGTGGGCTTTTGAAAGGAACTAGTGAGATGCCATCCACAATATTATCTGTGTCTTTCAGAACTTAAGGAATCCCTGCCCCCAAAAGGGGAAAAGGGAAGAGGATTAGGAAATAGAGTACAGTACCTTGTTATGTAGATGTTTTATTCTAACAAGGAGTGCTGCATTTAAATATAATGCTGTTTGCTTTGTGCAAAACTGAAACTGAAACATTTGTAAAGGTTTCTTTGTACTGTTTCTAATCTATAATTTAACAGATTTGTTCCACTAGAACAAACATTTGCTGAATGTCATGAAAATGGTTTTGAAAAGTATAAGTGTCAGCAAGATCATCTCCGAACACAACACTTGAACAAGGCAGCACCTGTATGCTGAACACACAGATCCACCCACAAAATGGGCAGTGTTTCAGATACAGTCAGCATCTCAGCCATGTTTGTCTTCTTTCAGTTTCCTTTTTCTCTGTCCTTAAAGACATGGCCTCAAGCTCTTTGTCATATTCTGTACAAGCAAAAGGCATTAATCACACAAATCTACACGTCCATTTGTCCAGAATTGTTGCCTATGATCCATCCTTTTAATAACTTACACTCTTGACCTTTCTGATCAATAAGATGAATGATAAAGGTAAAGGCTTGGAGTTTACATCTTCGTAGAAATCGTCATCTCTTCTGAGCAGTTAAAATAAATAATTCCTTTGGTGTTATTCATTGCCTCCTGCAAGCAATATTTGCATGTGTGTGGGAGTGAGATGTACCGCATCTCCTTACCTTTGATGTTTGGTCTTGTTTTGGGGCTGCTCTTTTGACAAGCTTTCAAAAGCCCCCTACTATGAATGTCGAATTAAGTACCCTTATAAATATGCATGAACATAAACCTCATATACTCATTTTGGTGGCTACTCACTGTGCTGGGTTGCCCTGGAAGCCATTCCAAATGGTTTTGATTTTGCGTTTGAGATTCTTAATGGTGGTAATTATCTGTTGCAGCCATGCAGTACCAAATATGATGCGTGTTAGAGATACTTTAAAAAATAATAATAAAAGCGTCTAAAGATGCTAATTCCCACATTTTAGTTCCTACAGGGCAATTAGCCCCTAGTAATGATGTTTATATTTATATGCAAATGTTTCAGGAAAAATGAATCTTAACAGAGACTTCATATCAATACTATTGGGAGATGAGAGCATTCCATCTGTCTGTAGAAAATGCCTGCCATTAGCTCTACATGTAGCCTATTTCTGTAATAGAAACTATTTAATCTTAAGTAATTCATTCTTCATTTTGTGTTATTTTCCCTTCCTTCTGTTCTTTTATTAAGACTCTTAACTAATGTACAGTATGTGTGGCTCTTCAGGGCTTACACATAGGTGCCTTGCCACATTTTCATCTGAGTATCATCTGTTCTTTGAATTATTACCTAATATATTCACCATTTCTCATTTTAGAATAATAATTAACCAAAGCAGGCTTCTCAGGGGGCACTTATTGGTTAATATCCTCTGTTTTAGGGATTGCAACAACATGCATAGACAGAAATATAATGAAGATACAAAGTTATATATTACAGCTGTAGCTCTTGACTAGCTTCTGGCTAATAAAAAGAAAAGAGACAAGAAAGTGAAAGAAAAATAGATTCTTGTACATGTGAGGAAATTGAAGCTTCAAGACATTTCATGAACTCTTTGTTCAGTCAGAGTTAGGGAATAGGATCAGTCTAGAATCAACCTTACATTGCAATGTTTTCTGCTAGAAGACAGTCTCTTAATACTGAAGATCACATCATAACTAATTATTTTTCCTATATTCTTTTTGTTTCCACAAGACATTTTAAACTATCAATATGCAATTCAATGACTTAGGTGGTATCACTGAATATACCATTTGCTTATCTTAGATACATTCTTTCACAGAAGAATAAAATGAACATCTTTTATTTCTTTTAAGAATCATTGTTACATGTTTCAGAGATCAGCAGAGTTTCCTTTTAGAAACAGAGAATCTCAGTCAATGATCACATAAAACACAATTGTTAACTGAATATAAAACTATAGACGTCTATCAAATACAATGAAAGCACTTAAGAGTTCTTATTTTATTTAGGATAATGAAAAAAAAGAAAAAGCAGCACAGTAAGAATACTGTGTCATATTTATACCAGCTTTACAATAAAAATATTCCTTTAAGAATAGTAGCATGCAAAGGTAAGGTTAGAATTTGGTGAATCACTATACTTAACCAAATTTAGGTATATGGTAATTACCCTGGCTTTCCATAATAAAAGATATATCCCTTTAATATCTTTGTATATACTTTTACCCTTTAACCCAGAACAAACAAGGAAGCAGCCAACTCAAGTTTTCTAAATAAGAACCAAAATGCCACAAATAGCACCATATTTCAAAACACAGATGCTCATTGTCACTCATTGTCAAAACCTGAAATGAAGAATCTGGGAAAAGGAGAAATTCAGCATCCTGCCAGTGGAAAATCTCATTAGAAACTCTTGAGATTTATCTGTCACTCTGACAAGATAATTTGATTTTAAATTCCATCACTGCTAGCCCTAATTTTGTAAAATTAAAACTGAAAAAAAAGTGACTTTTTTTCTCCCATATAATGAATAATAGGATAATATAAATCAAAATCAAGGGTGCCATTAATCAGAAATTACAGGAAAAAATCTGAAAAATTTTAGCATTTGAGGGAAATAGAAAAGTCTCCCCCTCACCCCCACTGACCAATCACAGAACTGGAATGAAGATCAGTTAAAAGAGATTTCTTATGAGGTTCAATTTAGAGCTTCAAAAATTCTCTTATCAATGCAGAATTTTAATACTTTCTTATAAAGTCTGGTCTCTTTCAAAGGAGCAGCACTTATCCATACCCCACGCTGAGCCCATTTTAGTGCATTACTATCATAATTCATTCCTGAATGAGAGTTTTTCAGATTGTAGACAAAATACAGTAAAACGTTATAAATATGACTTTTTAGATATGCTATAGTTAGCCCTTGGGCTAACTATAAGTATTATAAATATTCAGTCCTTTCTCTTCCTGTTTCTCAGTAAAGGGACAAATAAACAATTTAATGCCAGTGATTGATACACTTTCAAAAGTGAATATACTTGAAGATTATCATTTGCTTTTTCAGTCATATTTCTGTGTAGAACCTCAGAATTCAAGTAGTCTCAGTTCCAGAGAGATCATCAAACGACTCATTAAAAAGACTAGAATTCTATTCAAACCAAATTGGAGCAGAGTGCCATAACTTGAGAATTGCTTTTTACATTTCCAGGTGACAAACTTCATAAACTTTCCAAATACTAAAATTTCTAAAGAATGAACATTTAATGTCAACTTGCTTGTTAGGGAATTGAGTTCAAGGAAGGTGAACAGCAGAATTTTTTAATACAAAATAGAGAAGTCAGGGGTGCTTACTCTCTAGCCTCTTCATTTAGCAGAACCAACTCTCATTGGCTCACCTTCCAATAGGGTTCCCTCCCGAAACATTACTTTCTCTTCAACGGAACTGTGTTTCTCACACCTTGTACCTGTCACTCTTTAAGTCCTACTTCAAGTTTCTCCTTGCCACATTTCTTCTTCCAGGTAAATGAATAAAGAGACAAAACTATATTCTGTTCCTTTTTAAAATATCATTGTGGCTTCCAAGGAAGTAAGCCAAGTGCCAAATAGCCTCTCCCTTAACTAAAACTTAGAACCAAAATACTTCATTGAATTTAGTATGTGCATACCTTGGAACATCCTGGTTCTATAATCTGAGACATCAAGATATTTAAATGATTAGTGTATTGATATTTTCAAAAAACAGCTATACTTTCTACTTGGTAACCTAGGTAGACAAAGATCTTTTGATAGACCTTTTTAATATTTAGTGGTAAATATGTATGCATATTCATATATATGTACATGTATATATATATTTGTGTACACATCTGTGTGTATATGTCTTGTATAAAATTTCATAAAGTGGGACTAGCCTTATCACCAAATATGAATTAAAGAAATTTGGCTGAGAAATGTGAATTAACTTTATTTCTTCTTATCAAGAAAAATCCAAGACTGATTATTTTAAATGATGGCTTTGTATATTACCCAGATTTTAGAAGCTTAAGGAAAGTATTTACCTTATAAAGTTGTTAGGATTCATCTCAAAATCAGGTGATTACTCAGTCTTTATGGGCAGCCTGAGTCTTTATAAGCAGTGAGGCTCCAACAGCAACTTCACACCTGTTACAAAATTTCAAATTGTGATTTTTTAAAATTCAGAACAAAATTCTTTTTCAAGTTTTATATTCTTATGTCAATAAACTTTTAAAAATATAAATGCAGATTTATAACAGATTTGGAATATAAGTCTTCCTCCACAATCTTTTATTTTTTTTCTCTGTCATTTGTCATATACAATAAAACACAGATCATGGAAAAGTAATATGAAAATAATTGCATAAAGATATGTGCTCTTAAAATGCCTTCATCAGAGATATTCAGCTTTTATTTTCAGGAACAAGCTCCTCAAAGATTTCACCTTCACCCTGAATGTGGCTGTGACAAGCCAGTCAAGGTCCACTGAATCCAATTAGAGCAGTTTTCTGGGAGAAATTGTGCTTCTTGACAATATTAGGGCAAAATACTGTGTGAGCTGTTTTAACTGTAAGGAGGGCAGTGGTAGCTAAAATTGTCTTTAGTCTGTGGCTTAAAACTATGTGATAAAACAATGACAGGCACAAAATATCTGTCAAGTTCTATTGGAACCAGCCATTGGTTGTTCTGCCCTACAAGGCCGTAGATTGTATATACTTGATTGCATAAAATCAGGAGAACGTTTAGGGGTTAGAAATATTCAGAGCAGTGGACAGAAAAGTCACCATCATCTGTAATAACTTAAGAGGAGATGATGTTCTGTGAATCTTATAAAAAAAGACTTAAAACACGTAACCTAAACATCTGTATCCCCATATTATGCTGAAATAAAAAAAAATGATACAAAAAAAAAAGACTTAAAACAGATTTACCAATTCAAAGTCCTAAAAGTTACCCACTTTTCCTCATTCCATCACAGTAATAAGCCTTGACAAATCTACTTCCTAAATTGCCTCTTCCATTATACATATCCTGCCATTTCCGTTGTTATCTGACTTCTCACTGGCAGTATTTTCCTAACTGGCTCCCCTTCCTAAGGCCCTTCTCCAGTCCACATTGCACGCCGTCAGAAGCACCTTCCCATAGAAACAAACATAAACATTCTAATCTTTGGCTTATTTGACATCAACAGTTCTTCATTCTGAGAACTTTAAGGAGAAATAAAATATCCTTCATGATCTGGCTTTTACCTATTTTGCAGACTCATCTTGTGAGTCATTCTATTCTTTCCCAATTGATTTTGACCTCCAGCAATATCAAGATCCATATAGTCTACAATTACATTTTGTATATTGTTTAATTTACCTTTTAATCCACCTAGAAAAGTTCCAGTTGCTCTTCTAAGCCCCCACTCTGAGATGTTTCCTTCTCAGAGGCCTTTCCTCTTTTAGTTTCTGAGAGAGTTAATTACCTCTCCTCTAAGATGCCTCTATAGCTCTAGCTGTTAGTATATTTATCTGTTTGAGTACTTATCTGTCTTAAATGAGAGTTTTGGTCTAATATCCATGTCATTCATCTTCAGTTCTGAAGTGCCTAACACAGTGCCTGATCTATAAAGGAAATACATATTGGATTGGGTATATAGTCTTTTTACTTACTTTTTTCTATAATACTGGAGATAATTTTTCAAGTCAATACTGTGTATTCCCAATGCTTAAAGATCCTTTGAACTTAAATTCAAATATAGGTCAGTAGGTGGCTTATGAAGCTCTAGTATTTTGATTCTGCAATTGTACACACTATGTCTCTAAGTGACTAACTATATTACCTTACCTCTATCATACTATGGTCAATAAAAAAAAAAAATGCTCAGAATCATCCCAAAATGAAGTTCTGGGTTTTTTAAAGTGCCTTAAGAGAAATATGGGTTGCTGGAATATAGTCCTCGGTTTGAATAAGGAATTCATTTGTCAAGTATTCACATGGCCTGAAAGACCATGATTGATTGACTGCCACAGATGATACTTTTAGAAGTTTATGTAGGAAAAAAAAAAAAAAACATTGATTTATTCCTGGATGTCCAATGACCACCCAACTATACACAGAAAAGTCCAATGTATAAATTTCTTCCTCCTTGGATTTAATCTTCATAGGTACTACAGGATAGCTATTTGTTCCCATCACGTTAATATTTTTACAGCTAATATTTGGTAAATAAAATCAATGAAACATCTATGCTTAGTATTGTTTGTTCACGTTCGAGAGGCTGAATGGAGTGAATCACATAATTATACCAACCCCTTCACTTGCTATTATATGCTGGACATGCAGCTCTAATATCAACATAAACTGCGTTTGATCAACATGCAGGAAGAATGCAAAGGCACTCTCTGGTTTTGTAATGCTCTTTTCTACCTTTCGAAATTGAGTGGCTTTAAATAATCCTCCTGAAACTTCACACCTCACACCCCTTCAAAGCCCAATGCTCACACATGGTAGCATTAGAGGAAGGATTATTAAAGACCCCCATTGGAACTGTGGCCTATTCATTTTCTGTGTAAACCATGGGGTTCCTGTGCAGACAGTGATGTGCCAACACGAACCCAGACAGCTGCTGTACTAAAGCTGCTCTGAGTGCAGGTGGGGAAACAGCTTGTGATATTAACAAGACTAGATCCTTCTTGTGGCTTTCTATAGCCTTTATTTAAAATACAGAAAAATGCTTTCAAAGACTTATTTATAACTGTATCAAGCACAGATTGCACCAACATTATGCTGCAGTGAGCACATGTGTTATTCATACTGATATTAAGTATTTTTCTTTTTTGAAATAGCCAAAAAGAAAAAAATATATTTCCTGACTATGATTTCGGATAAGAGTTACTGAAACCATATCAATAAAACTAACGGGTTAAAATAGCTTTTTTGAATTTTAAAAAATCATGAAAATAAACAAACAAAAAGACTCAGTGTAAATACAAAAAGTAAGACAAAGAAATGAATTTTTTTAAACAAAGGTTGTATGGATATCACAGCTGTTACATGCATTTTTCCTCCTTCATATAGAAATCATAATTAAATTAGATTTGAATGTTCCACATCACTATGAGCTTGTATTTTAATTTTCCTAACTCCTCAATAGGCCTTAACGGTGTTCTTAATATTGAAATCATACTCATTGTTTTCCCTGAAGTTTTACTAAGCGCCTGCTATGTGCCATAGCTCTGTTAAGTATTATGACCGACATAAAGATAACCAAGCTATGTTGTTGACTTTAAGAAATTTATACCTCTTCAGGAAGAAACAAATGTTCACTAAGTGTTAATGAGAATGAAAAAGGGCAATAATAATAATAAGTGGTTATGGATCAAGTAAGGCAGGCTCTGCTATTTACTAATTGCTCAATCTTCAGAAATTTATTCCAAATATCTGGCCTCAGTTGTCTTTAAGATGAGGATCAAACTATTACTTATTTTATGGAGTTTTTCTAAGAATTGAAGGAGATATTGCAAGCAAAGCACTTTAAAAAGATTAACTGATCAACATATAAGTGCACATATAAGAATAACATCTATTGGATGTTGGGCAGGGGGAAGGGGAGAGGAGGGAGAGGGGACGGGTATACGCATACACAAAGAGTGCAATGCGCACCATCCGAAGGATGGACATATTTGAAATTCGAACTTAAGGGGGGAGAGGGGGCAAGGGCAACATACGTAACCTAAACATCTGTACTCCCATAATATGCTGAAATAAAAAAAAAACGATCTAGCACAAAACAAACACTCAGGAAATAGTCATTATTCTATGGTAATTCATAGGAGGTGGGGGTTACTTGGGGATGACATTAACGAAAGAGCTACACAGAAGAAAATGATTTTTTGCATTCAGAGCTTTGGAAATATGTATTTCACTTAGTCATTGAAGGGGAAAGAGTACATTTTAGATTTGGGAAAAATATTGAAAAAAGTTTATGAAACTATGAATGAGCAAAAGATGTATTTTAGAAAGTGACAGTGTCATAGACATAGAATTGAAAGGAATGAATGAATTTGTAGAAAGATTTGATGCTGGAAAGTGGTAAATGGATACAGAACAGGAACATAAATAAATACAGTGAAGGACAAAATTCAGATAATTTCTTATCGAGCATTTTTACTCAATCTTTCACCCTATGATTAAACTTGAATAATTTTTACTGAAGTTATCATTTCATTTGACATTTCAATTATATTCACTCCCAGCTCAAAACTATGAGTTTGTCCACTTCTGTCACATTGTTTCTCCATATTAAATTGCTTTAATTCTGTTGAATTTCCATATCATCCCTATTTTTCTACAAACTGGCCTTCATTTCTTTCTCTTAAGGAAAGGTATTTTAAAATCTGATTGTTTCAGGCATCTCAAATGCTTCTCTTAGCCTGAGCATATATACATGCAATCTCTCAGGTTTAGCTTTCAAGGGAACTCAGGTTTAATGTTGAGAATTTATTGGTTTTATAGCCTTGGCACTCTCTTATTCTCTTTAGGTATCAGTTTTATCAACTTTAGAGAAATTAAAAATAAAGCCTGCTTTATATATCAGTGGTGATAAAGATAACTGGTAAAGATAACAGATTGAGTTCTGTAATGAGTATAGAATATGAAATAAATATTGTTTGTTATTGTTAATATTCTTAATGTTATTACTTTTATAAAAATCTTTAGGAAATCCTTTCAATAAATCATTATTAACCAAAAATACTGCTGAAATATTTTTGAAATAATAACTAAGTCAACCAAAATCATATCCTTGAAAAACTATCTCACTATTCTTCTTACAAATAAAGGGAAAGCAATTGTTTTAATATTTGAAACAAATGTTTTCAAAGTGGAAAAGTTAACTTTAAAAGTACAGTGGAATTATATTTATTCATTAAAAAAAATCGCGAAATTCTGTGAGAAACCTGATTATGAACACATTTTCTCTCAAGGATAAGACTATATATGATGTTATTTTTTAGATTATATGTTTTGTATTACTAATTTCTAAAGAGGAAAAAAATAAAGATTAAACAAAACCTCATCAAAATAATTTTAACAAATATATTTCTAATTAGTCTGACACTCTATACTTTGCTATATTCATTCCAGACTATCTATAGAGTACTTAGAGAGCATGATTAATTTCTGTTTACAGAAATCATCTGTTTTTTTCTTTCAGAGAACTAGGAAGACAGTACATGACAAATGTTTAACATTTTCCTTGTGGATTTAGGCCTACTTTTTTTTTTTTTTTTTTTTTTTTTGAGACAGAGTCTCACTTTCTTGCCTGGGGCGAGTGCCGTGGTGTCAGCCTAGCTCACAGCAACCTCAAACTCCTGGGCTCAAGCGATCCTACTGCCTCAGCCTCCCAAGTAGCTG
>CAUYSK010034171.1:0-88855 GCA_963575035.1 Avahi laniger
GGGGGGCGAATCTACAACTAAAGGACACGGGGAGCACTAAAGGGAGGGAAGGGCACGCCTTTAACCTGTATTTGGGTGAGGCAAAGACATAAAGTGTAACTAGAATGTTTGTACCCTCACAATACCTTGGAATAATAATAAATAAAAAAAAAATGCCAAAGAAGTAAAAAAAAAAAAAAAAAAAGAATGAAAAGGAATTAGATGTGTTTAACACTGCAATTCTAGTGAAGACTTATGACATTCAAATTTAAATGCACAAAACGATTCTTCAAAATCAAACAATAAAAAACATTATCTTCAGTTATGAAGTAGCTTGGTACTCATTCAATTTGGACTGAGGGATAAATTAGACCACGCAGAAGAAGTTGGATTTAGAAACTTTCCACTTCAACTAGCCAAAGATGGCAGGACTAACTGAAAATTTGTATTCAAAAACATCACTTGAGGGATTTTTTTAATGCTCCCTACAGATTCAATCGTAATAGTTTCCAAATATCAATTTTGCATTTTTCAAAGCATTTCTTTGTTCAGTATGGCATAAAATTTTATAAAAGCAAGAAAAGATTCTGTGGATTATGAGGAAGTATACTTGCTAGGTTTTTTAAGAAAAATAAATTTTCCACATCTAAAATCATCTCTCCTAAAATACTGCTAGAAAGATTCACACACAATTACAAAAAGAATAATAAGGGGAGATCCTATGTATCTGTTACCCAGTTTCCCCCAGTGCTAATATTTTACAAAACTATAGAGCGCAATTTAACAATGAGGATATTGGCATTGATGAAGTCAAGATACAGAATATTTCCTTTACAACAAGGATCCCTCAAATTGCCCTTTAGAGTCACACCACCTCACTCCCACCCCCATACCTGACAAATACTAATCTGTTCTCCATTTCTATGGTTTTATCGTTTCAAGAATATTATGCACATGGAATCATGTATTATCTAAGCTTTGGAATTATCTTTTTTCAATCAACATAATTCTCTAGACATTCATCAAGTTGTTGAAATGTATAAATATCCTATTCCTTTTTATGGTATGGATTGCCCACAGTCCCTTGCTAAATAACATCCAGGTCTTTTCCAGTTTGAAGGTGTTATGAACAGAGCTGCTATAAGCATTTCTGATTCATGTAGAGCTTTGGTCCCCAACCCACTGGGCCACAGATCAGTACTTGTCCATGGCCTCTTAGGAACTGGGCTGCACAGCAGGAAGTGAGTGGCAGGTGAGCCAGCAAAGCTTCATCTGTATTTATAGCCGCTCCCCATCACTCGCATCACTGCCTGAGCTCTGCCTCCTGTCTGATCAACAGCGGCATTAGATTCTCATAGGAGCTGGACCCTGCTGTAAACTGTGCATGTGAGGCATCTAGGTTGTGCACTCCTTATGAGAATCTGATACCTGATGATCTAAGGTAGAGCTGAGGCAGTGATGCTAGTGCTGGGGAGCAGCTGCAAATACAAATTATCATTAGCAGAGAGATCTGACTACACAATAAACGTAATGTGCTTGAATCATCCTGAAACCACCCCACCACCCCTGTCTGTGGAAGAGTTGTCTTCCATGAAACCGGTCTCTGGTGCCAAAATTGTTGGGGACATCTGAAGAGAGTTTTCAATGAACATAAATCATCATTTCTCTATAATTTGTCTTTTTATCTCAATAAGAACCTTTTATAGGACTTTTTTTCAGAGCAACGAATTTTAATGTTGAAGTTGAATTTATCTTCTTTTTTTCTTTTTTCATATCATAGATCATGCTTTTGATGTCAACTTTAAGAATTCTTTTCCTATCCCTACTTTCTGAAGATTTTCTTCCAGGTTTTTTTTATCAAAGTTTGTAGTTTTACATTTTACATTTAAGCACATGACCCACTTGAGCTAATTCTTGTGTAAGGTGGGACACTTATATCGAAGTTTTGTTTTGTTTTGGTTTTGCCTATGAATGTCCAGTTGGTCTGGGATCACTTGTTGAAAAGGCTATCTTTCTTCCATTGAATTGAGTTTTCATGTTTAGCAAAAATCAGCTGGACATATTTCTGTTGGTATATTTTTGATATTTGTTTGGTCTCACTGATCTGTATGTCTGTTCTTCCATGAACACTGCATTATCTTGACTAGGGTAAATTTGTAATAAATCTTTAAATAGGATAGACTGATTCCTCTCACTTTATTCTGCTATTTGAAAATGGTTCTAGTTATTCAAATTCATTTGCATTTGCATATAAATTATAGAAAACATCTACATATGCAAACATGCTTTGTGAGATTTTGATAGGAATTGTGGTAAACATATATCAACTTGGGGAGAACTTATATGTTTACTAAATTTAGTCTTCCAATCCATGTACACAGTATGCCTCTTCAGGTATTTAGTTTTTTTCATTTCTTTTATCAACATTGTACTGTTTTCAGCATATAAGTCTAGTACAGGTTTTGTTAAATTTACACATAAGTATTTCATTATTTTTAAGTGACCCTAAATTATATTTCTAATTTCATTATCTAATTTCATAGACAGTGAAATACAATTGAATTTTTAAATGTGAGTTGTGTGTCCTGTGAACTCAGTAAATTCACTTATTAGTTGTAGGATTTTTTTTTAACCTTAGATTCTTTGGGATTTTCTATATATACAATCATATTATCTATTAATAAAGTTTTATTTCTTTCTTCTTGATCTCTCTCTCTATGTATATATACATATGTAATTTTTTTTTTTTTTTGAGACAGAGTAGTGCTCTGTGGCTTAAGTGCAGTGGTGCGATCACAGCTATCTGCAACGTCAAACTTCCAGACTCAACCAATCCTCTTGCTTCAGCCTTCTTAGTAGCTAGGACTACAGGCACATGCCACCATGCCTAGCTAGTTTAAAAAATATACATAGAAATGGAGTCTTGCTATGTTGCCCAGACTGGTCTTGAGCTCCTGGCCTCAAGTGATTTTCCTTCCTCTGCTTCTCAAAGTGCTAGAATTACAAGTGTGACTCACTGCATCCAGCAGTATTTTAATTCTATTGCTTGCCTTATTATAATGACTAGGCCTTCCAGCATTATTTTAAATACCGTGGTGTGAGTGAATATATTATTCTTATTCTTTTCTGGGCCAATACATTCAATCTTTCATCATTACTATAACAGTTTCTAGGTTTTTTGTAGCTGTTTTATTTTGGTTTTGTTTTTGGTAGATGCCATTTATCAAGTTGAGGAGTTGGTACTCTATTGCTATTTTTTCTGTTGTTTTTTTTTTTAATGAAGGAATGTTTTGCGGCAAATGCTTTTGCTGCATCAATTGATATGGTCATGTGCATTTCTTTTCTATTACGTTAATATGGCTGGTTACATTGATTAGTTTTTTTATACTGAGCCATTCGTGTATCACTGAAATAAATTCCACTCATAATTTTGGCTTCAAATGTCAAATATAATTGAGAAAATTAAGAAGAAAAGAAAAGACTATTGGATTTATCTATATATATTACCATCTTATTCCTTCTCTTTTATTATTCTAAAGTTCTTTCTTTTATTTTTTCCCCTCTGTTTAGAAAACTTCCTTTAGCCATTTGTATAGTGCAGGTCTGTAGGCATTAAGCATTTTTCCCTAAGAGAATTTTTCAATTTTCCCCTCACTTATGAAGGAAATTTTTTTCTGCATATAGGATTCTTGGTTGACAATGATTTTCATTCAGTACTGGAAATATGTTATATCACTTATATCTGGCTTCCATGATTTCTGATGAGAAATATGTCATCATTCAAAAAATTACTTCTGTAGGTAAGGTGTCCTTATTCCCTCTAGATGCTTTAAAGACTACTCCTGTGTCTTTAGCCCTACGAGATACATGATGATGTGTGGTGGCATGATTACTTTAGGTATATCTTATTTCAGTTTCTTTAAATTCTTAAACTTTAAGTGTGTCTCATACAGAATTTAAGAAGTTTTCAGCCATTATTTCTTCAAATACTTTTTCAGCCTCAGTTATTTTCTCTTCTCTATTCAGGACACCAATGGCACAAATGTAAGATTTATTATTACAATGCCACAGAATATTGGGCCCAATTTTTCCCTCTCTGTCCAGATCACATAATTTATAATGCTCCAGCTTTCAGTTTACTTTTACTAATTCTTTTTTCTTTATAATCCATTCTGCTTTTGAGCCCATTTTCTTTTTTTCTTTCTTTCTTTCTTTCTTTCTTTCTTTCTTTCTTTCTTTCTTTCTTTCTTTCTTTCTTTCTTTCTTGTCTTGCTCTGTTGCCCAGGCTAGAGTGCAGTGGCATCATCATAGACCACTGCAACCTCAAACTCCTGGGCTCAAGCCATCCTCCTGCCTTAGCCTCCCAAGTAGCTGGGACTATAGGTGTGCACCATGGCACCTGACTAATTTTTTTTATTATTATTATTTTTTAGTAGAGACAGGTTCTCTCTCACTTGCTCAAGCTGGTCTCGAACCCCTGAGCTCAAGAGATTCTCCTGCCTGGGCCTTCCAGAGTGTTAGGATTACAGGTATGAGTCACTGTGTCTGGACCTGAGGTTTTTATTTTGATTATTAAATTTTTCAAGTCTATAATCTTCATATCTTCTTTTATTTTCTGAAGCATTCTATTTCTTTGTTAATATTTTTCATTGTTTCATTTTTTCTAAGTATGCTCATATATCATTGAAACAATTGTATCATGACTAGACTAGTTTCAAATTATTAGCAGTCAACTCTAAATTCTCTCTCACTTTGATATTAATTATCTTTTTCCCATTATATTTGAGATCATCTTGGTTCTTAGCATGATAAGCTATTTTCTATTGAAACATAGACATTTTTGTATTATATTCTAAAATTCTTGATAGCTTAGATTTCTATACTACTGTCTTGGCATGGAACTGTAAGGAGTACAAAAATTCTAAATTTTATCCTAGCCACCCAGCTTTTTTGAAGGTATTTTTACTAAGGAAGGAGGAATGAACATACTTTTTGTAATTTGTTAGCATGAGTTATAATTTGTAATGTTTTGGTATATAGTACGTGTCAATTTGGCTCAGCCAGAGTACCTGGATATGTGGTCAAATCATATTCTGAATATTTCTGTAAGGATGTTCTTGGATTAGATAAACATTTAAATTGCTGAACTTTGAATAAAATAGATTTCCTTCCATAATGTGAGTGGACCTCATTCATTTAGTTGAAGACCTGAACAGAATAAAAGATTGATCTCCCCCAAAAAGAGAATATTGTTCCAGCATAATGCCTTCAGACTTCAACTGCACCATTGGCTGACCCTGGAACACTAGCTTGACTGTGTTTAGACTCCAATAGCAACTCTTTCCTGAGTTTGCAGCCTTGTGGCCTCCTCCATCAGATTTTGGACTCACCAATCCTCCACAAACTGATGAGCCAATTACTTAAAATAAAACTCTTTCTAAATGATTAAATGTATGATAGCATGATCATGCAAAATACTTTGATTTGATTAGTATATAGTATATATATATATATTGAAAAATCAAATTGTACTGTACAAATATGCATAGTTACAATATGTCAATTAAAAATTAAAAAATGAAAAATTTAAATAAATGCATTTCTATACACACACAGATCTTATGGATTCTGTTTCTCTAGAGAATTCTAATACATGAACTCATCTATTTATTTCTCACAAACAAAAATTGCACTGTAGGTTCTTTAATTATTCCTATTTTATAGAAGAGGAAATTGAGGTTTAGAGAGTTCAGTTAATTTGAGTAGTATCACACATTAAGTGACTGAAAAAGAATCCAAAACTCAAAGTGGTTTTGCTTCCAGCAGTCATGTACTGCAATCTACCAATTTATATTAAAATGTGAAAGTTGGCCAAGGCATAGTGGTTCATGCCTATAATCTAAATACTTTGGGAGACAAAAGCAGGAGGATCACATGAGCCCAGGAGATTGAGTTTACAGAGAGGTATGATCAAGCCATGCACTCCATTCTGGGTACAGAGGGAGGCCCTATCTAAAAAAAGAAAAAAATGGCAATTGTAGACATTGACACAACTATCAAAATTCATTAATGATTTTACAATTTAAGTAAATATAAATGTGGCATAAAAATATTACAAGTAAGGTGCTAATATCTGAAATGAGAAAGATGTTCGCTTTGAACATTTCTATGCAAAACAGTACTGAAAGTCCTAGTCAGAGCAATTAGGAAAGAGTAAGTAATAAAAGGTACTCAAATTGGAAAGGTGGAAGTCAAATTGTACCTGTTTGCAGACAATATGATCATAAACATGTCTATATGTAAGATAAAACCCTAAAGACTCCACCAGAAAAACTCAGAACTAATACACATATGTAATAGTCAGAGGATATAAAATCAACATACAAAATTAGTAGCATTTGTATACACTAATAGTAAACTATCTGAAAAAATCAAGAAAATTCAATTTACAATAGCTGCAAAAAAAAAAGATATTTGGGAACAAACTTAATAAAGGAGGTGAGAGTCTCTATACAGGAAGTATACAACATTAAAGAAGGAAATTAAAGAAGACAAAAATAAATGAAAAGGATATCTTGTGTTCATGGATTGAAATAAATTATATTGTTAAAATGTCCACGCTACTCAAAGCAATCTATAGATTCAATGTAATTCTTATCAGAATACCAATAATTCTTAACAGAAATAGAAAATAGAAAAAAAATCATAAAATTTATATGGAACACAACAAGACTCCAAAGAGCCAAAGCAATCTTGAATAAAAAGAACAAAGCTGGAACCATAATACTACTTGACTTCAAAATATACTACAAAGTAATAGTAACTAAAACAACATGGAATTGGAATCAAAAAAAGAATAAAACACATGAATCAATGGAACAGAATAGATAGCCCAGAAATAAATTCAAACACCTAACACCAAGTGATTTTTGACAAAAATGCTAAAAACACACATTGGAGAAGGGACAGTCCCTTTGATAAATGATGTCGGAAAAATTAGATAATCAACATGCAAAAGAAAGAAACTGAATTTTTATCTACCACCATATATACAAATCAACTCACAATGGGTTGAAGACATCTTACGATGCAAAACTATGAAACTACTAGAAGAAAACAGGGAAAAGCTTCATGCAGGGGCTTGTTTTGGATAAGATCTAAAAAGCGCAGACCACAATGGCAAAAATAGAAATGAAATTACCCCAAATTTAAAATCTACTACACACTGGAGGCTGAGGCAGGAGGATTGCTTGAGTTCAGGAGTTTGAGACCATCCTGAGCAACCTTGATATCCCGTTTCTACTAAAAACAGAAAAAAATTAGCTGAGCCTGGTGGTGTCGGCCTGTAGTCCCAGATCCTCTGGAGGCTGAGGCAGGAGGACTGCTTGAACTCAGGAGTATGAGATCACAGTGAGCTTTGATGATGCTACTGTACTCTAGTCCAGGTGACAGAGTGAGACCCTGTTTCAAAAAAAAAGAAAAAAGAAAGAAAGAAAGAAAAGAAAAAATCTGCACAGCAAAAGCAACAACAAAGTGAAAATGAAGAGCAACCTACAGTATGAATAGAGAAAATACTTGCAAACTACATCAGAAAAAGGGTTAACATTCACAAAATATAAAAAATTCGAATGACTCCATAGCAAAAAAAGAAAGATCCAATTTAAAAATGGGCAAAAGACCTTAATATAAATTTCCCAAAAGAAAACATACAAATGAAAAACTATGTGGAATCCAAAAATATTGATCTCTCTCATAGAAATGGTGAATAGAACAGTGGTTACCAGAGGCTAGGGAGAGGAGGAGAGTCAGGGAAGGGGGAGAGGATGGTCAAGGATACAAAGCTACAATTAGAAAAGACAAACAGGTACTGGTGTTTTCTTGCACAGTAGTGTGACTATAGTTAACAATAAGGTAACATATATCTCAAAATACCGAGAAGAGAAGATTTTGAATATTATCACCATACAAAAACAATAAATGTTTGAGTTGATGTGCTAATTACCCAGATTTGATCATTACAAAATGTATACATGTATGGAAAATCACATTATATTTTATGAATGTGTAAAATTTTGTGTCATTTAAAAGTGAAACTAATAAAAATATATAAAAATATCTATTCATTGTATGATACAACAGAGACATGGCTCATAATTTGTTTTTTTATATTTTTAAAAAATATATATATAAAATTTAATAGTTAATAGTATTTTTTAATGTCTTTCTAAATATGAACAATTTCTTTCTGTGTCTGGTTTATTTCACTTAACATTATTTCCTCCAGTTCTATCCGTGTTGTTGCAAATGACAGGATTTTATTCTATTTTATGGCTGAACATTATTCCATTGTGTATATGTACCACATATTTTTATATATTCATCCATTGATGGACACTGAGGTTGATTCTATATTTTGGATATTGCAAATCGTGCTGTAATAAACATAGAAGTGCAAGTATCTCATCAATTATACTTTCTCTCCTATGGGTATATACCCAGAATGTTCCTAACACAAAGAAATGATAAATGTTTGAGGTAACTGAGATCCCAATTACCTTATTTTGATCATAATACATTGTATGTTAATATGAAATTATCACATGCGCCCCATAAATATGTACAGCTATTATGTGTTCATAACAGTAAATTAAAAATTAAAAAATTAAGAATATGAGCAATTTCTCATACTCTAAAATATTTTTCATAACCAGTATTGTTATTGTTTTCATAATGTTCCTGTTGTATCTATAACATAATTCATTTAACTTTATTTGATTTTGAACATTTAGGTTATTTCTTCATTCTGTGCTTCAACAAGACTTTTATGAACATTTTTGTACATAATGATGAATATCTTTTGTGCAGTGCTCTATTTTTTAACTCAAATTTCTATAAGTGAAGTCACTGATCAAACATTGTCTGATACATATTAATAAATATTTTTTACGAAATTATTTTCTTAACTATTTCTATATCTCTGTTTTAAATAAATGTGATTTAACATTTTTATTTATAGTGCTCGATTTAAAGCTGAATTGTTACTATCATCAGATATTTCTTTTTAGATATTCAATAAAATATATTATTTTAAATTTCCTTAATGTCAAATGGAAAGTCAAAATATTAATTATAATTTCTAAGTGATTTTTTGTGATAAAATTACAATGTTGTGATAAATCAAGGTTGGGATAAAATTTTAAATATAGTTTTACAATTGTTGACCAATTACTGCAGTTTTATTTTAAAAGAAAAAGAAATACCCTAAAACTATCTAATTTTAAAATGCCAAAGCAAAATAAAACCACAAGCAGCTTTTCTGTGATGATGAAAGGTTTAAAGCTCCTTCCTTAATTGGGATAATTTGGAACAAATTAGGGACTCTTACAGTGAGCAATAGTCTAGTCACAGAGCTCCTAAGAGCACTAAATCAATGTGGAAGGAAACTTGCTGAGCAGGACTTTCAAATCTGAGAGTGTTTAGCTAACAGAAGGTCAGCCTAAAATGACTGTTTTATCTTTCGAAAAATACTTACTCTAATGGCTATCTTTGCTGTTGTGAATATTATAATTGAAATTTTATTTTAATGCATAAAACATAACATATAGATTGACATTATGGTTCAATTCTAAAATTAATATAATTTCTCTATTTCCTGTATTAATATGTTACTGTTTTGAATTGCTTCAGCATTTCCAATATGATTGTGACATTCTAGTATTTGGAGTCCCCTTTATCCATACTATGCTTTGTTCTAAATAACAGCAAGCACGTGATGGTAGTATAATAACTCACTGGTGTTCAATAGAGGGTCAAGGATTCTAGAAGGAAGCATAGCAGGTGGGATTCCCACTGCAAAAGTGAGTCTAATGTGGGGAGGTATCTTACAGAAAATTCTGTCCTTACGGATGCTATAAGATTCTATTAAAGTGCATATCCCAAAACACATTTACTTTACAGACTTAAAACTCTATAAAAGTGCTTTGATAATATATCATTGCTGATAATTTCTGTGACCTGGTTATTTAAAAATATACTATTTTTTACATTCTAGGCAACTGAATACAATTTGCTAAGTAAACATGTTTATAAAATTTCTGTAATTTCTATCATGGACAAAGCATAAAAATGAATAAATAGCTACCTGGAAAAAAAAAGAACAAAGTTTTAAAGCAATATGAAAAATGGAAATTAACAGGACCAAGCAAGTCAATGCAAAATAAGCATTTTTAAAAATTGTGGTATGAGCCTCAAATGAGCTTATACTGAATTTTTTTGAAAAAAACATCTTTTCATGATGTCTCATGACTCAAAAAAACCTTAGATTCCTTGTCTAAGACAAAGAGGGGTAAGCAAAAAGTAGTATCCAAGGTTAACGTGTTCACCAAAAATATTTTCTTTTTCTCCTATGTACAAGAAATGCTCCTTTTTGTGGTCAGTTGCCAGTTTTGAGTTCAGTCATTCTGAGTTATTGGTGAAGCTTTGATCAATTCTGGGTTTGTTGTTGTTAGAAACCCAAATAAGGACTGTTTTAAATTCCTAATTTTAGAAATTAAGCCATTCATTATTGTTGTTATTATTATGTTAATATATTATGAAAGAATACATTTTCAAATATATATTTCTAAGAATATATCTTTTGCATTTAGAAAATCATATTTTAAATTTAATGCCTTTATAAATTACTCATCTAGTCTGAATTATACAAATTTATATATCTACAGAATATAAATATATTAAGGTAAACTAAAAGTGATTTTTTTTGACTAGTATAATATCTAGATCCTCTCGTTATATCTATGAATTTGGTCTTTGAAAAAAATACCTTTTCATAAAATCACTGGTGATATAATAATTCAACCATTAACAGGTAAAAAAGTATTGCCAAAATTTATAATTCTATATTAGTCCAAAAGTCCTGTTTACCAGAAGTATAACGTTGAGAAGATTAATTAATTCATCTGAGATTCAGATTACTGATCTGTATAATGTGGATAAGGGTACCTACCACATAGATGGCCTCAGAGAGTTAACAGAATTAATATGGATAAAGCATTTAGGACTTGGTGTTTGGAAGAGAGAAAACATAATATAAGACTATGTTATCAAAAATAGTAAAAAGGAAATAAAAAGAACTTCCGGAAGTTCATGTGTTTTCACTAACTACAAAAACAATAAGATAATTGTTCATTTTAATATACAGAACTCAAGAGAAATTATTTCTAAAATTTTAAAAGCACATTTGTTATTTTCTATTATTATTCATATGGTCATAGAAAATTTCATTGAATCTAACAAAACATGCTGTAGAGGGTGTTGTTTTCTTCAATAATTCCTGGAAATTAAATCTCTGTAAACAGAATTAGTCTTTGGACTTACTTCATAGAGTAAGATTATCAAAATTTCAAAAGTGAAAAGGATTACAAGGGCCATATGATAAAACATTATTTTTTTACATCTAAAAAAATGGAATGTATCTCCAAGATCTGAAATGATTTGCTGGAAAGTGTCATATAATTAATTGTTTGGTAGAAGTATCATTCAATACTAGAACCCAGGTCTTCTTAATTCAGATTTAATAGTATCTTCACACAAAAAAAAGAAAATTCTCTGACACTACTTGTAGATTCTATTTAAACACTACAATTATCTGAGGAACTTTAAAGAAAAGTATCAGTGCCTATGTCTCTGACCAAATCAAATGAATCCAAATCTCTGGGTAATGGATCTTGGTGTTTATAAAATGTGAATATGTTTGAGATACTTCAGGAAATAAAAAAGAGACAGATATCTGTTGGGCATTAGACGTTATTATAGAATGCAAATGTGAACCACCAAAGAGAAAGACATCTCTTTAGATTATAAGCAAACTATCATAATTATTTACATTCCTCAACATATGCATCTGCTTTATATCAATGTTAAATTCATAGTTGATGAGTCAATATTTACTTATATATACTTGGTTAACTAAGAAGCCCGTTCAGATAATTTTCTAAAACAAAGAAATTGTTTACCATTACTTGGAGTGTGCTACTTAGAGCTTAGAGAGAAAAATTGTGTTGAAATTTAAATGGAGATCTTTTCTCACAACTTCTATTCTTAAAGGTTTTAACAGTTCAAAATTTCTAGTCTCAACATATTAAATTTTCATTTTCAATAATATGTGTGCACATACTGTACTTATTTATTAAAATAGAGAGGCTTCAGAGCATTCTTACCTTTTTGATCATACCCTCTGCATGTATGTAGACATGTTCTTCTTAACACTCATTCTGATACGGGTGAAAAAAAATTTGGACTGTATGGTATTCCCATTTTTTATGCAGGAGTTTACTCCTATTACATTTGAGCAAGATAAAGACAGAATCATACAACGTCCATCATATAAATTTTCTTGTTCTCATATCTTTGAGGTTGTTTAATCCCATTTAATTCCATTATTCTTGGATGCTAGTGGGAAGCTTCAGGGTATAATCAGTTCTCTCTTTATCTATTTGTATGACAAGAAAACAAACTGGGCAAATGGTTTTCTTCAACTGTTTTATAAATTATACTCATATAATTTTATATTTATATGGTATATTGAGCTCAAAAGAGTTAATATATTTTGTTTTGCTTTTACGAATACAAGCAATATAAAGACTTTTCCAATTTCTAAGTGCCACCTGCATCTCTTGGTTTATGCCGCTCTTTGATCTTCAAAGTGCATCATTTCAACATCTGCCTTCATTGTTCCATCTCCTTCTTTTCCATTTGATCTCTGGCCCCTCTTTTATGAGGACATTTGTGATTATAGTACACTCACTTGGATAATCTAGGATCATTACCTTATCTCAAGATCCTTAATTTAATTATTTCAGCAAAGTCCCCTTTACTATGTAAGACAACACATTCACAGGTTCTAGGAATTAGTGCATGTATATCTTTGGGGGGGGACATTTTTTAGGTATTTACAGATATATTAGTATTTTATTTTGTTAATATGCCCTCAATACAATGTAACCACAAAGATACCTTAATAGAATATCAGGATAGGTAAGTATATAAATCAAGGGATGTTTTGAAAGAACCCTAAAGCAATGATAGGAAAGAAAATGGAACCTCTTATAATAATATTAATTCTAATTAATTCTGTCAGTACATTGCAGTATACGTGATATACCACTGAATTTTTGAGTAAAATTAGTTAATTTGCTAAAATTTAATAAGGTAAAAGGAATTCCATCAATTCCATGGATAAAAGAAAAACGTAATGAATATTATACATAGTCAGACTATCATAATCAAAGTTAGAAGGCTTTCTGAGTTTGGGTCCCCCAAGAAAGACACTGAATTTCTAAACTCAGAATGTGATCTTATTTTAATAGAATCTTCACAAAGTTAATGAAATTAAAATTGAGTTATTAAGATGGACTCTAATACAATATGACTGGTGTCCTTATAAAAAATTATGGACATCGGGACAGATGTACACAGAGGGAGGGTAATGTGAGCACACACACAGCAAGTTTATGTAAAAATGTAAGATTTGAGTGATGCATCTACATACCAAGAAACATCAAAGTTTTCCTGCAAAGCACCAGAGGCTAGCAAGAGGAAATTAAGAATCTCACTTCAGGTTTGGTAGGGAGTGTGGCCCTAAAACACCTTGATTTTGAAATTCTAGCCACCATCATTGTGTAACAGGAAATGTTTGCAACTCAAGCACAAAAAACTAACATCCAATATACAAAGAGCTTTACCAAATTGAAAGGAAGGAAAAGTAGAAAGGCATTCAAAAGTGGTGAATGAACATTGCAAATATCTCTTAATTATTGAAATAATATGATCAAACTTATTCACAGTACGAGAAATGCAAAACACACTTGCATTATTAATACCATCCCATGTTTTTACTTTTCAGATTGACAAAGAACTCTACATATAAGAGCATGCTTTGTTAGTGAGAGTGTGGGGAAACAAGACATTGCCATGGATTCTTAGAGGAAGTTTAAACAAATCATGGATATTTTCTGCGGCAATCTGTGTCCCAAAAAACAAACAAACAAAAAAGAGCACACTTTGATTATACTATAACTCTTCTTGCACAGGTACAAAATAAGTCATTTGAAAATTTATCATTGCAGCCAGGCACAGTGGCTGATACCTGTAATCCTACTACTCTGGGAGGCCAGGCAGCAGGATTGCTTGAGGCCAGGAGTTCAAGACCAGTCTGAGCAAGAGCAAGACCCCATCTCTACTAAAAAACAGAAAAAATAGCTGGGTATGGTGGTATGAGCTTGTAGTCCCAGTTAGTCAGAAGGCTGAGGCAGGAGGATCCTTCGAGCTCAGGAGTTTGAGGTTTCTGTGAGCTATGATGACTTCGTAGTACTCTAGCCTGGATGACAAAGCAAGATCTGTCTCAAAAACAACAACAAAAAAGAAAGAAATTTATCATTGTGATTTTTTATGATGGCAAAAGAACGGAAATGATTTTAATGTCCATCAATAGAAGACTAGTTGGATGATCTATTATAGATCCATAAAATGGCATAACATATAACTACAAAATAAAATAAAAAGTCTTCATATATGTTGAATGCAAAATATTCCCATACATGCATATCTAAGTGAAGAAAATAAGACAATGATGTGCATGTTTTACTATCATTTATATTAAAATGAGAAGACTGCAGTCTGGATATGTATATTTTGGATATGCATATGCAAATATTTGAATACACAGCCATAAAATCTCTCCAGAGATTAAAAAAATAATGATATTGTTGGCCTATAATGAGGAAAATAGATGGTCAAAGGACGATGGCATGAAAAATTATTTTGCTTTGTAATTTTGTATATTTGAATTTTGATTAACAATAGTGAATTATCTATTATAAATTTAGATAAAAATAATATTTGGTATAAGCATGATCTCATTCAGAGTTCTCTGATTTAATTTTATTTATGTAACAAATACGTAAATGACACTTGCTCTGTGCCAGTTACTGTTCTAAGCCTTTGGCTTCTTGTGGGTCTGGAGGTTGGCAGTCTACCAGGATCACACAGTCTAGAGGTGGGCATTTATCCAAAGTAATTGATGCTAAGAATTTGAAAATAAGAGATTTTACTACTAGCAGCTAGTAAGTATGAAGCATAGTGTTTTACTTTAAAGGATTACAAAATTGATTGAAGCCCATTTTTACCTCAAAGGCCTCACAATCTAACTTATTACTGAGGTGAACATTTACAACTTTAGTTAGTAGACATTGCTGTCTTCTGATTTTTTAATTATAATAACTAGTGAGAATGTGGCCTTTACTGACATTGAATTATTGTTTAATTTATTAATTTTCAATTGTTTGGTTATGGGATTATAATATGCATTCATAGACTCATTTTATCTACCAAGAATAATATTATACCACTTCACATATAATGCAATGATAGAAACCCCTCATACTCCTATTAATCCTTTCTCTTCTTTGTATAATTATTTATATACATTTTGTTGTTTTATTTCTACATATGGTATGAGCCCCACAATCCATTGTTAGTATTTGTGTTTTAAGTGGACAGTTATATTTTTTAAAAAGTAAGAAATTAGAGTAAAATATCTTATATTTATTCATACATTTATCATTATTTTTAGTGTTTTTCATTGCTTTATACACAACCAAGTTTCCTTTTGTATAACTTTTCTTCACCCTGAAGAAATTCCTTTCACTACTTGGAGTAGTGAAAGTTTGCTAGTAATTTATTTTTTTAGGTAAGATTTGATTTATCTCAAAATGTGTTTGTGAACACTCATTTTAAATGACATTTACGATCACTATTTTATATCTCTTGTCTGCTAATAACAGCATCTCTGTCATCTCTGAGTTTGCTTCAAGTATTGTTTTTAATCCTTGTGCTGGTTCACATTTTACTCGTTCTCTGATGTCACATAGTTGAAAGTCTAGATTTTATTGAATTATTTTAGAACATGCTAAGTTTTTTCTTTGTTGTTTTGTTGGACTTTTTTTCTGGCAGTAATTTATTGGTGGATCAGCTTGCTCCATCTGAGGCCCATTTTAAGGTAGTGTTTGCCCAGGTCTTGAATATCCTTCACTCTCGATCTAGAGTGATGCCCAAGCTGTGATTTTTTGGAATCCTCAGTTGAGTACAGCAATACCCCCATCCTTTTGGTTGAAACTTCTATGTTTCTTGATACTACACAATCTCTAGACTATCCAGTGAGCTCAGAGCTCTCTAATCTCATGGAGTTTCTCCCTGATTATTTACTTGGTAAATAGCTGCATAGCAGCTGCAGAAATTTGTGTTGATTTGCTCCAGTAAAGAAAGTAAAACTGCAGTGCACTTAATTTGCAATCATCATCTAATTAAGTTTTGATAATCTGTCATTATCCATGACCCATCTGTCTTTGTACTGGTCAGAGAGATAATTTAAAAGGGAAATGCAGAAAATCAGCAACCATGCATGTTTAAAATCTTTCCTGGTAGCACTAATCTCTGCAATTTTTTCTTAAGGATTTGCTATTATTCTGTGTTCACTATCTTGATGTAGTATGGGGGGGGATGGTTCCATGAATTCTGCTTGTATTGTAATAATCATTTAAAATGAAAGTGTAAGAAACAGTCCTTTCGAGATAAATCAAATCTTAGCTAAAAAAGAAATTACTAGCAAACTTTCAGTACTTCATAAAATGTTAAAGGAATTTCTTCAGGGTAAAAGAATATGACACAAAAGGAAATTTGGTTGTATATGAAGTGCACTAAATATGGTAAATGTATAAATAAATATAAAAAAGACTTTAATTTCTTTTCAAAAATATAATTGTACACTTAAAGCACAAATACTAACAATGGATTTTGGGGCTCGTACCATATGTAGAAATAAAATGTATTTAAACAATTACATGAATGAGAGTAAGATTTGATAGAAATATGAGGGGGTTATATTGTCATATGTGAAGTGGTATAATATTATTCCTATTAGATAGGATGAGTCTAGCATGCACATTTTAATGCCCTAACCAGCCAACTGAAAACTAATAAATAAAACAAAATATGTATCTAAGATGCAAATAGGAGACAGAAAGTGAATATGAGTTAAAACCAATCTAGCCTTAAGCAAAACAAAAGAGGAAAAAAAGACAGATGGGACACCTTTAATAAAAAAAGAAAGAGCAGGATAGAAGTAATCCAAATAATATTGATAATATGCTCTATTTAAACTAAATATTTAATTAAACTGAGAGAAGAGATGCTGCATTTGCACCTCCCTTCATGTGGAAACGGACGTGGTGTTTTGTGGATCTCCTTCAATGACAGACATGATACTTTCTATCTCTGAGCATCTTCTCATTAAGCCTTTATTGGATTACTCAAAATTAGCCAATTTCATGTGTGACTTGAAAACAAGTAAAACAAAGAGATCCGCAGAAAATCTGCAAGATATTTTGCCATTTGTTCCTTACAATATAACACACTCTGTGGAATGGAAGTGTCTTCAGCAGGAAAGATTTTGTGTGAAGCCCTGGCAGACTCCAACAGGTAATTACAGTGACGGTCTGGGGTTCAGGGCAGTGCCAGGACCGGTTAGGGTAATAATTAGTATCCACTTAAAAAGTAGCTCCTAAAGCTTCTTCTTTCAGCCATAACAAAGTGACTGGTACTTGACTTGCCATGCTACTGAAAACATCTATGAAACTGGACCAAATATGTAGTGCAACTGTTCTCAGGCATTGTGTAAAGAGCAGTGAAAATCTTTGGTTCTTAAGAAAAGAAAAATGAGCAAAGCCAGTCACACAAACATTCCAGTCTTCTACCTAGGAACTCTTTGCAACTATGCCTGAGGAAGTTGGAGCATACACGGAACATTCTCTTGCACAGGGGGGAGTGAAGGTATTGACGCTGTGGACTGCTGCAGTAGCTGGAGTCTACGGGTCAGGAGGAAGAGAAGGAGAAGTTGTGCAGGTGAGAAGGAGGGAGCGGGCAGGACTTGAACGGGAATATACACAGAGTTATTGCCAAAGGTTAGAATGCCTTTGGCCAAAGTTTGGGATATGTACCCATCAGGTGGGACTCTCTAAGGCCCGCAAGAAGGAACTATTGTTCTGAGGAAAGCTGAATGGTGAAACTAAAGTTAGAGCACTTCTGGGAGGTACTGGAAGTCTGTCCCCCGCCGATTAAAGAGACTTAAATGAGTCTCAGGCATTTATTTGGTACCCCAGAGAAAGCAAGCAAGCAGGGGAGTGAGTATCATACCCTAGGTCAGAAGTTGGTAAACCATGGCCCATAGGTCAAATTCAGCCAGCCACCTGTTTTTGCAAATAAAAAATATTTTTTTTGGTAACAGAGATATGCTCATTCATTTACATAATATCTGAGGTTGTTTTCAGGCTACAAAAGCAGAGTTGAATAGCAGTAATAGAGACTATATGGCCTGTAAAGCCTAAAATATTTACCATAAGTTTGTCAACCCCTGCCTTGGAGGAATGATTATGCCATAGAACTAGGTTCAACATTGAAATAGAACTACTATAACAAAAAATAAAACCAAACCTTACAGAATCAAAAGAATCCCAAAGTAATTATTTAACTGCCTGCCAGAAAAAAGAAAAAATCAAGGATTATGTTACTATCCTTATGCTACCACGTGTAATCACACTGTCCAATGTGCAATAAAAAATTATAATATATAAAAGAGAGCAGGAAAATATATATAATTAGGTGAGAAAATCTACAGAAACAAACCCTGAGATAATCCAGATGTCGAAATTAGCAACTACCACTAAAAACCCACATTTTGCACTTACAATATTTTCAATTTATGATAGGTTTATTCTGATGTAAACTCAAGATAAGTTGAAGTGTGTACTGAATGCATATGGTTTTTGAACAACTGTAAAGTCACAAAGTTGTAAGCCGAACCATTTTAAGTTAGGGGGACTGCATGCACGTGTGTGTGTGAGTATGTGTGTGTGTGCTATTATAATTATGTTATAAGATTTAAAAAAGAGAGATAATCATAATGAGTAAAGACATAGAAAATTTCAGGAGAAAAACTGAAATAATGGAAAGAACTATCAGGAACTCCAAAAGAGAAAAATATAGTATAAAAGAAATAATTGCTGAATAACTTTAACATCAGTTCAAAAACTGCCAAAATAATGTTTATTTAACTGAAAGGTGGAAAAATTAAAAAAAAAAACTATCATACTTGAAAATGTAGGGAAAAACACTGAAAAAAATATGAAGAGAAATCTTTCAACTGTAGAGAAAGATAGTGTTTGAACATTTATGTAATTTAAATTATAGAAAAACATGAAAGAATGACAGGGGGAGTAAAAAAATATATGAACAAAATGCCATTTTTTATCTGAATTAGAAGAAAATCACCAGTTCGCATGTCAATGAAGAGCAATAAACCTAAACTTACAAAGAAAATCATGCCTAATTGATTAAAATCATGCCTTGTTGCTTAAAAAAAATAAGCCTAAAATCATTAAAGCAACCAGATGACAATAAGAAATTATTAGTTTTTAATAATTATCTTCACTTTTTCTGAATGTAGTTTTTCTGAATTATTAATTACATAATAAAATTGTTCTGGTTCTCCATACGTTATTCTTAAGCCTAAGAAAAAAAGTAAGAACCAATTGTCATTCTGCATATAAAAAACTCTGTCATAGAGGTGATTAATGATGAAAAAATGAATCTTAGTATTTTTACAGAAGAAAGGGAGGTATCCCCTTTGCCTCTTGAAAGGAAGGAGAAAAATATTTGCTCCTTGGAGATGGGATGGAAAAAATCATGGGGTCTCACTCTAACATTTGTGGAATATAAACAAATTTTTTTGAAGGACCAGAGAATTTTAGTGTCTCCAGCTTTACAATTTTTAAGTATTTCTAAGGTCCTGAACTTCATTCTACTATGAAATGTAAACATGTACCTCTGGAGTTTGGTAAATTTCACCTGAGTTATTATACACACACACACACACACACACACACACACACACGTATATATATAAATTGTAAATCATCTTCTGGTCTTGCCCTTATGCCAGAATCCCATGTTTTAGTAAAAATCCTTCAGGAAGCCCTAACATTGTAGAAACACAAAGATATTTTCTTGACACATTAGAGGAATAAAAATATGATTGACACTCATCACAATAAACAAATGTCAAAAGACAATAGAATGATATCTTTAACACAGCTAAAGAAAAAATGTTGAAGCAATGTTCAAAAATAATGAATTTGAAATAAATATATTTTCAGATCAGCAAAAGCCAAGATCTTTAGTAGCATATCCACACCACAAGAAATGCTAAACTTAGTTCTATAGGATGAAGTAATATGAAATCACATTGCAATTCTGACCCATGGAAGAAATGATCAATTTCTTTGAAACACAACTTATTAACACAAAAACAGTAACACTGTGTTGCAGAGTTTAATGTTGACATAAATGTACATAAAATTATAATACAGCTTTAATGGACTCTAGTAATTTAAGCATGAATATTTTAATTCTCAGAGCAACTCCTAAAGCAATAATGCAAAATACTTTGTATAAAAAAATATAAGATTTTAAATGGAATGCTAAAGTTATTTAAATAATTCAAAAGAAATAATTCTTCAGAAAAAATGGATTTTAAAAGAAATTCAAGAAAAGAAAATAAAAAGCAATCATACAAAAATTACATTAAATATAAATGTTCTATAAACTCCAAAGAAGGCAAAAGTTACTAGATTGAATAAAAGAGGAAAACTGAGTTTTATTTTCTTAAAGTGACAAATGAAAAGATAGGCTACAAGTAAAAGTACAGGGAAAACATACATTATGCAAAGAGTAGCAGAAGGAAGTTGGTGTGACTGTCTTAATAGACATATTAGACAAAGTGTACTATGAGACAAAGAAGGATGCTTTATAATGGTGTTAGAGTTAATTCACAAAGAAAATATAACAGTACTCAATGTGTACGTACATAATATTATAGCTTTAAAAATATTGAGACAAAAACTGACAAATCAAAATTGAGAACTATAAAAATTCAGAATCACAGCTGGAGATTTTAACATTAGTCTCCCAGTAATTCTTGAAACATCTAGACCAAGATTAAATAAATAAGGGCAAAGAAGATTTGAACATTATCGGTCAACTATAACTAAATAATTTTGACAGTAAAACATGTACAACAACCACCGAGTATACATTATTTTTGAGCTTTCACAGATGATTCTTCAAGAAAGTCCACACAATGGGGCTGATAATAAATCTTGAAAAATTTTATAAACATTCAATATTACTAACTATATTATTAAGTAAGACAGAAATGATACTAAATTAGACTCATCCTTTGGGAGTGAAGATTACCTGGGATGACGGTATTAGATTAAAAAATATTTCATCCAGATGGTTTTCTAGGTGGTAAGATGAACATGAATTGGGCTATATAACAAAGGAGGTATAATTAGAAACTTAGGTTTCATGGTTATTTGTAGAAGACGGGTATTAATGAGTGAGGTATGACGGGTTTTTTTGTGTTTTTAATTTTCGTTTCTCTTATTTCTAGTAAAGCTCAGCAATATTTTTATTATTTTTAGTAATTTGTATTTTCTCATATTCACTGTATACTTGGTATTTATTTTACTTTTTAATATATAGGAAATTTTATATATTTTAGCTTTCTATCTTTAGAAGCTTAAAAATATATTCTCCTATTTGTATTGTATAGTGACTTTTGATATATAGAAATATTCAATTTCAATGTAGTGTCATGTATAATATATTCCTTTATGCTTGTCTATTTTGTGTTTTTTTAAAAAAATTAAGTTATTTCAATATGATAAACATATTATTGACTATATTCTGTGATAAAACTTTTACGGTTTTATTTTTAAAATGTAAACATGTGGTAGGGATCATGTGGTATGTGTTGTTATGTTTGTTTCTGTACATCTGTGTGTATTTATGCTTGACATAATGTAGCCCATCTTTTCCTACACTAAATTGTTATGTCAGCGCTGCCAAATATAAAGCAACTCTACACGTTTGGCATAGGACAATTTTTTTAAAAAATTTTGCTAATTGTTGTTTTAATTATATCATTTCTATAGTTATCTAATAACAAATAATTGCCTGAGACTTTTATGACTTTTCTAATAACTTGTATCTATGTTATTGGTATCCCTCTTCACTTGCATGTGAATGGACTGGTTCTAATGCATTTCAACTGCTCTGCTCAGATATGCTGATAGGTGAAAAATTTCCCAATTAGAAGTTCCAGTATAATGAGAACTTGACCAAATGAATGGGAGAAGAAAAAACCAAGGACAGGAGAGTCATTTCTCTCAGCACAAAAAGGTGTATGACTTGTACAATAACATATCTGTGTGTGACATTCAAAAGACCATGTAAAGTACATTTGGAGTAAAATGTCCACAAATGCATGAATATGATGATAATTTCTACAGGATCAAATTTTATAGGTGTTGCTTTTTTAAAAATCTAAGACTATGTCAAAACTAGTCTATCTAGGTCATTTCAGGAAGACTTCAGTTAGAAACTTGGAATGGTGTGTGTATATTTAATATCACTTTTTGGAATCTTTATATAACAGATTTTTAAATGTAAAGACCTTTCTTTCCTAAGAATATAGTATTTTAATAGTGGTTATAACCAGATAATGGAGAAGAAATACTAAATTCTATTATTCATGAAAATTTACTGTGAGGGTAAATTTAGAAGTAACACATTTCAACCCTTCAGTAGAGTCCTAAAATTAGCCCACTACATTTTAGAGATAGAGCAAAATCCAAGATAAATATAGTGTTGAGATCAAATGAAAGCATTAAGAATGCCTGTAATGAAAGACAAAATTAACTTTGGGTGTGGTGGGGGGTGGTAGCAGAAACATTGGATTGAAAAATCTAAATTTAGATGGGAAAGAAATAGCTAGATCGTTGACCCAGAAGAGCTGAATACTAAATATATTCTTTCATTCACAATAGAGAAACATGTGCTTAAAAGATTGCAGCTCAATTTTCTCCATTAAAACTATTTCCAAAAGAAGAAAATGAAACTGCTTGATTATTTATAATAATAGGTGTGAAGACAAAGTAATTAGCAAAGAGAAAAGATAAGCCTTTTTTGATGCAAGTGGCTAATGTCAATGGAATGTATACCTGAAGAGTAAATCTTTGACTAATAATCTCAACATCACTTTTCAATTTTATTACCAATGACTTTTATTATTTTTATTAGCAGGCATTGCATGTTTACTCTGTGTCAAGTAGGATGTTGAACATTTGCATAGGTTGTTTCAATTAATTGAAAAAATTGTGTTGGTCTGGTACTATTAACAAACTACATCAACATAGTAAAGAAAGCTTAAAGAGGGTTGTTTATTTATAGGCAAAATATTGCAAGTGTAGTGAATTTTGAATTCAGTTCCAGGTAGAGTAATTCAAGCACCTGATCCTGACTCAAGAGTCTGACTCAGACATACTTGGAACCATTACATGTTTTTGAACTTTCTTTTTCTTAAGGAATTATTGTGGCAATATTTAATATATGTAGGTAAACAATAAACTTTTTAAAGACTATTAAATACTGACTCAGAGCTAACAGTTCATATGAACCTTACCTAAATTACCACTTTGAACTGCCAATCTAAGTGAGTGCCTAGGTCCATGTGATAAAAGATATTCTGATAGAATTCTCCTCATGTAGGGAGCAATAGAATTTTAAAAACACTGTAATTATTTCTCCATCTCCTAGCATTATTTTGGAATTCAAGTGCCTAAATCCCATATTAACTTCCACCTTATAGCCCAAAAGGTGTTCTAATTGAGTGTTCTAAATAGAAATTGTTACAGCTCCAACTTACTACAGAAATAATACATACAAATTAAATACTGCATCCATAGAGATATTATAAGAATTTGCACTTCCACAAAAATGTTGAAGATGTTTGTGAGATTATTTCTATCACATATTCATATATTTTTTAGTTTTTTAAGTAGAAAAGACAGATGCATCTTATAGAACAAGGTGGATTTACAAAAATGATATTGGTAACTCCACATTGCATTTGCCAACCCAAATATAATCAACCACTGGCACTGGGTTTGAATCTATTGATGTTAATAATGACCTATATTTTTGAAGAATAGGGACTAAAGAAATTTTCCATAGCAAGAACATCAGTACATGCTCTCATACTTTTTTATTATTATGTCAACTCACCTATTGTGTAATTCACTATGTTAATTTGCAAAATTATTAACACCTTCTTTTTTCTACTAGATATTAATGTCCTCAAGGACATTTTTTTTGGCAATACATGTTTAGAAATCAGTAGGTAGCTTTAATTTCTTAATATGGCCTATATGAAAAGGAACAGGAGATATATCCCACATAAATACGGGGGAAGTTCCTGGAGATCCTATGGCCTGCTTCATGTAGAGATATAGACTTCAAAATGAAAATGAAAAAGTTACTATAATCTATGTTTTCTATCTTTATAGAGGAAATGCACTCATTTCAAGTTCTATTTTGATTATTTGAG
The DNA here is from genome assembly GCA_963575035.1 of Avahi laniger. Lineage (NCBI taxonomy): Eukaryota > Metazoa > Chordata > Mammalia > Primates > Indriidae > Avahi > Avahi laniger. Next base: position 24,542 of record CAUYSK010034171.1, read on the forward strand.
TTGTCATTTAATATACATATACTCCTCATAAATATCTATATGTCAAATGAATAAAAAGTTAACAACTTTGAGTGGGACCCTAAATAAGTGAAGAATAGAAATACATAGAGGTATAACAAGCACTATTTCAGGAATAGTATTCAACGAGATGGGGAATACAATAAATAAAAATAAATTCTAGAAAAGACATGTGGATGGAACATGTAGATTTCCAGATAGTGTCAAACACTACAGAGAGATAGTGTAGTATTGATGCAAATCCACTGGGTGTTCAATTTAACTCATTGGTAAGATTTCTGCTTTGGGGCAGAGGTAGTAGGTTATAGAAGATAAACACTCCCACTATGTTACTAAAATAATGTAATCAATGTTATCAGCTAACTGTGGATGCAGAGGTTATATTCACTAAATTTTCAGAACACTTCTCAGAAGTAAGCTAAAGACTGCAGACACTTCCTCCCCTGCAGGGGATTGCTTCTTTTGGGTATAATGTGGACTACGGTTGAAGTTTGGCCCAGGCAGAGCACCCAGCTGACAGAAAGGTTTGCCAAGAAATCTTTTATTGGTTGTGCAGAGCTGATGTGATAAAATTGGAGACTTGGCAATCCTGAAACATATGATAGTTTTCTCTACCAGATATTTGTGGAAGTTTGACTGCATAAGAGATTAGAAGCTAGATTGGAATCTTCTCTAAAGTAACATGTGATCTTCTAGGGCCTTAAGGGATTTAGGAAACAAAGAACTTCCAAGGAAAAAGATCTGGAGATAAAATAGACACAAATTGAAAGTCATAGAGAGAATGTCAAATTGACAATAAGAATTTATAGCCACTTGCCATTTTTCTATCCACAATACCTTACAACTAAAGGCTTAGATTTTAGACTTGAACCTTATGAGTAACATAACAACTGAGACTTTCACATTTACACAGAACTGAAATGATGAACCTGGATATGTAGGGTCAACTTGTCTCTCACGACATTTTCAAATTTTGAAGCTGAATGAGGTCGAAAGCTAAATGGTTAATCCTAAAATCTCTGAAAAGTCAAAATGAATTTCCCTTAGTCATACAACAGTGTATTGACGAGACCACTGGGATCTCAACTGAAAACTGTGCAGCAACACTCTTTAGTAAGGGAAACAAATTAGGGAGTGGAACTAAATTTTACCTAAATAGCATTCAGCTCTCACCCAGTGAGACCCTGATCAGAATTAGCAATGTTATTATACCTCTCTCTTTCTCTCTAAGACAGAAGAACAGAATCTCTCTTTTAGAAAACAGTATCATTTAGGATACAGCCTTTTCGGTTCTTTAATGCACAGAATGTTTTTGCTGCATATTCTGGTTTTACACCTTGGAACTTCATAATTGGTATAAGCAGGATCTTTGCAGGCCTAACATGAAACATTTCATTTATGAGCCTTGAGTGGATAATCAATTGAAAGGGTACAACACTGGCGATTCTCACAAGTTTGAAGAAATACCTAGTTTCTTGCATAGTTGGTTGATGAAATTTTGATCTGTTCTCTCTGTACCTGGCCTTTCAAAACGTATTGCAAATTAGCTCAATAGCATTAAGTATCCATTGAAGTTCATACGGTGACAGTATCAGGAAGAAACAAGACCTTTGTAGACACAAGGGACCTGTATAAGGGTTGAAGTGTGCCATCTTTGTAAGGATATATATCATTATCAAAAGAGGGTCATGATAGAGGGGAGTAATTCAAAGATAAAATTTTGTATTTTTGCTTTCCAGAGGCTCTACAGATTTTGGAAAGGGTGAAAAATAATCGTTTTTCAAGATCTTCAAGGCAAGTTTTTCAAAGCTACTCTTTGGTTTAGAGAAGTTTCATGGGAAGTGGATTATCAGATATTCTTACTACTCATAGAAAGTGACCCAAATCTTCTGTGAATTTTAGGGTTTTAAATGGGCTATGAAACTAGTTAGATTTATGTCGTATTATTTTACAGTCACAATCATTTGTGCACAGGCTTCCAGAGTCAGGACCCCAGAACATGCAGTTGTCTATACTTGCAGAACAGCTTTCTGTGCTCCTAAAGGCCTCGGTTTATCAGTGGAAAGACTGTGCTTAGATTTTGTCTAATAATGTTTCATGATTCCCTGAAATTCATAAGATGTTTTTGACTGAGCGGAATTCTCACTTTAAATGTGTAGACATGATATATGAAATCATGGACATGTCCAGCTGGATAGAACCAGAGAACTTACCACAGATTTTACAGATGTTTCAGACAAGGATGCTAATGAAGGTAGGCAAGACCATCAGGACTAAGTATAAAATCTGAGACTCTCTAATAGATTGTATCCTGAAAGAACACAGTCTCTTTTCCTAATGAGACACTGTTGGCTTAAACTCCTGAGTATAGCCAGGGTGTTGCAGAAAGTAAACTATAGTGTGCTGTGTTATAAATGATCACAGTACTCGTTGGAAGTCAAGTTCCATTTATTAACTTCTTAATCCAAGGCATATATTTATAAATACATGGAGTATTCCAGAAACTTGGAATAAATGTGTGTCAGTGAGTGTCAATGAGAGCTCTAGACATGGGGAAACATGGACTCCCGAGACTCCTGAGTTATGGTGATTAAGATGGAAGGGCTAGCTCTGATGAGGAGGTATTGGCAAGTAGTAAGACATGCTTCTCTCCTAGTATTTGGAAAGACTTCTTTCCATCATCAGTTTAAAAAGGCTAAGAGTTTAGGGATTTGGCAAGTTTGTCAGTCTTGAGGCCTTTCCAGAAATATATTCAGAAGAATGTAGCATTCCACTCTATCTCCAAGTTAAAGAAACTGAAGAGAGTATTATTAATCATCACATACAGAGAGATAATGCCCAAATTATCTGTGCCATCGGAAGGCTCTAAGAATAGTTATCCTGGTTAGAGAAGATCAACTTATGTTTTTCCCTCCTCTTCTAAAAGCAAGTGAAAATACATCACGCTCTTGTATAAACCTGTCTTAAATAGCTTAGGCTGAGATAAAATACCATAGACTGAGAAGCTTAAGCAATAGACATTTATTTCACAGTTTTGCAGATTGGAAAATCCAAGATCAAGGTCATGGCAGATTCAGTTCTTGATAAATGTCTTTTTTCTGGCACACAGAGGACCATCTTCTTGCTGTATCGTCACATGATGGAGTGAGAAGCTCTTGTGTTTCTTCCTCTTTCTATAAGGGCACTAATCCAATAATGAGGGTTACACCCTCATGACCTCATGTAAACCTAATTACATTCCTAAGGCATTATATTCTAATACAGTCACCTTGGGGATATGAATTTTGGGGGAACATAAACATTCAGTAATGGAGCCCAAGGAAAAGAGGGTCCTGTGCCACTATTGCTCTTGGGAAAAAAAGATGGCAGAGAGGCTCAGTTTGAAATCCCATCTTCCTACCTCCCCAGAAACTGCATACATCAATACTTCAAGTCCAAGTCTCATCTTCTTCCCTCCTTCTTAGATGGCACAGGGCTAAACAGAATCTCCCCTCAGTTACAAAAAAAGGCATATATTGGGGAATTGGTGGAGGTGGTGGCACGCTCCTATCGTCCCACATATTCCAGATGATCTCTTGAGGCAAGGAGTTCAAGACCAGCAAGGGCAGTATGGTGAGACCCTGTCTTAATAAAAAAAAAAAAAAATGAAAAACTAACATTAGGGTTAGTAGTGATTGGTAATACAATCTGTTCAAACGTTTATCACCCTCTCTTACTCTGCTTGAGTTTGAACTAAAGTCTGAGTAGTTTTCATTATTTGAATTAATGAATAAAGGCTGGACATCATGTGCACAGGATTGTAAGTACTCACATCAAGGACCTGATTCCTGAGAGGAAATAATCTTGACAATTCTTTACTTATAAACTCAAGCATTTGATGGCAAATATCAGACATAAATGTATAATATTTTAAACTATTTTTAGTCCTTGCAAATTTAAAATTGATGATGTTTAGCTGTATTTGAGAGGCACATTTGCATTGTTTTTAAAAACAGTTAATGTACCTATATAGAATAATAATTTAAATACATAGTTTAATATAAACTACCCCTTTTGTCTCTAAACATAAAAATAATTATGTAATAATGTTGATAGTGCTCATATAGAAACTATTATCTTGTTTAATATTCATAATAACCTTGAGAAAGAGGTGATGGACCCATTTCACACCTGTCAAAACAAATAGTAAAACAGGTTAATTAACTTGATCCTGATTAAGCAGATGGTAAACAGCTGGGATTTAATCCTAGCTCCCAATGGTCCCAATCATGGTAAACATATGATGCTGCCTCTCTGGCTTAGATAGTTATTATGCAAAGGATGAAGACTATTTGTTCTTATGCCTTTAAAATATTCTGTTTCTTAAAACTGCAGAGCATGCACATTTTGGAAACAAATAAATAATACACTCTAAATCTTACTTTTAATAAAATGTGTATATAAACAATTAGGAATTTCAAAAATTCCAGTTTCATAAAAAAGCTAATTTGGAATTCATTTCATTTGCTGTCTCCAGTGTAAATCATTATAGAACTTGCTCGTATGATGAAGTGTATCCATGCATATGGACAATCTGTTCTGGATTTCTTTCTTTTAATACATCACGCATAGAGCAGTGCAGGTGCTGGTAGTGACAATATCTTTGCTCCCTATCAAGATGTAAGGGAAGTTGTTAAGAAGTTGAGCGTGACAGTCAGATAGTGATAATAAAAGTGCTAGGAGCAGGAAATCAGTAGGAATTGTGAAAGAAGTCAGTAGTGCAATAGGATGTTGAAGAGAAGTGAAGAAGAAAGCAAAAAGGCAGGAGGAGAAAAAATTCAATTTTCAGTGGCCTAAGGCTGGGAGTGTTTAAATATGAGGCCAGATAAAATTACTTCATTTTCTACCACACCTACTGGAGATTTCAAATCCAAAGTAACTGGTTAAGCACCTTTACTCTAGAGTTGTGTTTTCAAAACCTGATTGCCCCACGGTATCTGGAAAACTAACTGCTAATGCCTAGGGTCCACTCCTCCACATTTTGATTCAGTACAATTTGGGATGGGACAGAGAAATTCACTTTCTGATTTAATTAGAAGCCAATTCCACAAAACATTTAATTTTTTTCTGATGGCCTGGGGAATTTCATCTGTGTATTTAATATTTCGGGGACTGAAAAAGCAATTATATATATATATTTTTTTTTTAATCCAAAGATACTATGCTTCATGCTCTATCATCACAGAACTCTGCCCAGCCTATATTATGAAAGTAGGGCAGAAGGTACTGTCTCAGGCCTATATTATATTTTAATGCTCACAGATATAATGTATAAACATCTTAGGTTTGATTACATTGATTACATTTGCCAAATGCGGCAAAAAGTATTCTCCCTTTTCTATTTTGCTAACAGGGCCTTCATTTTGTTAACTATGTGATAATAATGTTCTCAGGGAAATTAGGTGCTGGAAGTGACCCAGGAATAAACCAATTACGGTAATCCCATTCCCTTGTGCCGGTGATCGTTTACGGTTGTACATCTGGCCCATTTCTGATCAGTAAGATAGAAACATTTTATTTATTTATTTATTTTTTGAGACAGGGTCTCCTTTGTCACTCTGGCTAGAGTGCAGCAGCGTCATCATAACTCACTGCAACATCAAACTCCTGGGCTTAAGGAATCCTCCTACCTCGGTCTTCTGAGTAGTTGGGACTACAGGCATGTGCTACCCAGCCCGGCTAATTTTTCTATCTTTTTGTAGAGACAGGGTCTCCCTGTGGCTCAGGCTATTCTCAGTGAGCTGTGGTCCTTAGGGATATCTTCTGGCCCATCAACCAGTTCTGCCTCTGCTTATTTCTGACCATTTATGACAAGAGATTACATAATTTCATTGTTCAAATCACTTTCACTGTGATATTATTTTATTGCATCCAATACATTGATTGACATCTTTCCCTTTCTAGAAAGATATTTTTTAGTTAATTATTTTTCACAATTTTGAAGCTATACAGTAATCCTCGGACCACTCCTGTACCACATGAGTTTCTTTGTCTTTCTTTAGCACCTCAGTATCATCGCACTCACCTTACAGCACATTTTCCCCAAGGGTCTCGATGCTTCCAACTGATGAATTCAGCAAGGTTATTTAAATTTTCTTCAAGAGGAGTAGAGTTTTAAAAATAAGATTCCTGGTGTTTTCCATATGTGCTGATTAAATGAGCAGCAGACCAAGGTGAGTTTATTAAAAAACAGCAAGAATTGTAGCATGGAAGAAAAAGGCTAACAGTAGGGAGCACCACGAAATTAAAATTACAACGTCACCAAGCTGTGCTGTCAAACCCTAGTGATTTCTGTCTCTTAACTCCAGTGTGTAAAAGTGAGGAGACTGAAATAAAAAACATTATTTCTGGGACTGGAGACCAAAGGAGACAAAGTAATTCCCGGCTACAAAAAATTAGTGCAGTTCAGCAGGGGCTGTACGCAAGCTGCTTGGGGTGGCGAGAGAGGCCGAGACCACATAGCTGATTAAGAAGATCCATCATTCCTGTGTTCATTGAGCTCTCCGTTTTAGTGAGGAACATGAGTGCATAGTCAGTCAAATTCAAGGCAGGGATGTAGCCAACTCTTAAACAGTATCAGCCTTGTTACAGATCTGTGTTCTGGCGTTAAGAACTTTGAGACTTTATCAAAGATAATTCATTTTGGAGGTCCAGTTGCATTCCAAATTGGAGGAAAGAAGAGGACTTAATAGTGATAAGGAGAGGCTTACATGTAATAACAAGAGTAAACTACTCAGCAGATTTCCTAGCTCATAATAAATATGCAATACATGTCATATATTTAAAATTAAAAAAATCATAAAATACATGCATATTTCTCGAGAGTTATATATAAAGAAGAAGGATGGCTATTTGAGTATCATAAATGATTGAATAATTCACAATTAGGTGTTTAAACCAGTGATAAAACAATCTATTATTGGATCATACTACTTGGTTAATAAAAGAAAAGATGGATATGTAGGAAAAATAAAATGATAGATTTTTAACTGAAAATATTAGCAAAGATTCTATGTAATTAAAATAAAAGGCTTATGGTCTTTTTTATCTTCATTGTAAAGTTTCTAATTTTTCTTCTTATGGCAAAATCTTTTTTGACACTACTCTTACATCAGTGATTGTTTTATCCAGAGACATTTTTGGTTGTCATAACCGAACAGAGTTTGTCTAGTGGGTAGAGGACAGGAATGTTATTAAACACCCTACCTTACACAGGAAAGCCTCCCTATTAACCCCATCACAGAATTGCTTGGCCACAAATACCAACAGTGCCAAGTTTAAGAAACCTATTTTAAAGTAATCCAGTTTGTTTTTAAAAATAAGTGTTACTGAGGTAGGGAGTGTGTCTGTGTGTGTTTGTGTGTGTACATCTACATGTTTATATGTGAGAGTACAGGCATGCAATGACTATATAAATATTCTATAGGCAAGCAAAGGAAAATAGGAGAAAAAAGGAGCTTTGATAATTACCAAGTATAGTCTAGATTACAAGCCTCTTATTTGCATTAGAAAATTTACTGTATTTAAATGGCGGATCAAGAATTAAAATCCAGGGTTGTTACTAAATCAAGGCATATTCCCTGGGATTATCTCTTAAATATCAGTATCAGGGTTAGCTATTTTTATTTCAGTGGAGTCACGATAGACATATTCAACTTTTTAAAGATATTTTCTGAAATATCAGTAATATTTCTTATTTTACATTGTAGTATATCAAAAGCAGTTCTTTCAATTTCTATTTTTATAGACTTTGGCATTCTTGATAAGATTGAAATGCATTTGTGAATATTCTAGAATCCAGACACTGTTGGATTGATAATGTAAATGACAAAATCATGTCATTTTAAACATATCGCAACCTTTTCTCTCTGTTCTTCCTACTGATATAAGAAAAGATTGTATGCTATCTCTTTACATCTTACTTATAGACTGTGTTTGAAATTATGATCATTTTGAAAAAGAGTAAGTATTTTCTTTAACCGTGCAATTCTGACTCAGGGACAAAATTAATCACTATAGGTAATATAACCTTGACCTTCTTTTAAAACATGTATTTGTGAGTCATGTTGTTTCAAATAGTACAGAAAGGTAAGAGAGTGCACATACTCCACAATGAGATGCAGTCTTATTATTAACAATTCAAGCTGCTTGCATTGCAGGGAAAGAACAATGCCTACCCCCAAATACCTCTGCATTCTCCTCCAGAAGCAGACAAAGAATTATGGGACCAGAGCTGATAATTCCAGAGCCCGGAGCCCCCTCTTGAGTCCACGTTTTTCACTGGCTTCCAGGGCTGTGGTCAGCTGTGTTTGTGGGAAGTTGAATATAAACATCAAATGCAGGTCTTACTTTCCCTGTCTGTCAGGGAAGATGACAAACCACACAATGCCAACAGAAAGCAGAGTCATGATGACATTCTTGAATGCCCACAAACTTAGCAATCCATTGAACTCTTTGATAATGAAGTCTGCATCATTGGACGTATTCAACATAGAATCATATAGATGTCTTAGAAAATCCAACATTGTTTGTTTGGTTGCAAGTAAAATGCAACTCAAACTGACTTAGAACCTCAGAAAGGACAAGTTCTCATGAGACTTGGGGAAACTGGAATCATAGATTCAGAGAACAGCAAGGTGTTTTTCTCTCCATCTTTAGTATCTTCTTCTCTATGTGTTGTCTCGAGCATGTTAGATAGCCTTTCTGTACATCTGCCTGGTTACAGGCAGAAGGCAGATCCCACACAAAAAACATCCTAGCTTCATCTCTAATTAGAATTTTCAACTTAAAAAAAATCACAATTAAGAGCCCAACTGACTCATTATATTCTCTTTTTCAACTAAGTGGCCAGATAATGTATTAATATTATTTCAAGGCTTCCAATAGGAGAACAAGGATGGATGGAGTGAGAGTCATTTCCTAAAAGAATGTTGGTGTTTTCCCATAACAAAGGAAGTGCTGCTTGCACATAAAAAGTAGAATCTATAATACAGAGTTTCAGGAATCATCAATATACAAAATGAAAACAAAATCAATACTGCTATCCAAATTGTAACGATGGGAAGAAACAAGTGATTATATAAATGACTAGAAATAAGAACAGAAATATATATGTTAGTCTCAGACACACATATTGTCTTTAAAAATTGACTTAAGGGTTGAAGGAAATAGAGGTAATTGGAAAGTCAAGTTTTAACACTTTGAGCTTTTGGCTATTATGGGCTTTGTGTTTTGAAGTATTGACTGTGATGAGTAGCTAGTTTTGTGGAAACATTAGGTTACCTAGGTTTAGATAATGATTGCAGGAATGATTGCAAAAAGCAAGTGTAATTTAGACAGTCTAATGTGCTCTATTCCATTTCATTGCCAAAGTGAATTTCATTAGATTTACATTTGGTTACCTTCAGTTTTAGCTTTAATTTTTATTACATGAACTATTTCCATGATTGGGGTTTTCTAAGAAGAGTAGACTTGTACATTTAAAAGTATTGTTACTCAAGACCTTTTTTTGAAGTCCTCTCCCCTCTGGCAGACTTTTTATTTATCTGCCAAACAGCCTCCAGGGTGTTATGACTTTTAGTGTTTGAAGGTTTATTTTGAAGATAGGTAAAGACAATTTTTTTAGTAGATTTTTTAAGGATTTTCTTTAAACATTCTTTGGCAAACCAATCTTAAATTATGCAACTTCGAACCACAAAGAAAATCATAGAAGTTCTATTTAATGACAGTGAGTAATTCTACAGATTATTTGTGAAGACCTTTATAAAAAAAACTGCAGTTCCTTTTTCAAAATTCTGAAAATGCTCACTACTTCAGATATAAAGTAGCTCTCTTCAAAGTTTCAAATGTGTTTTATATGAAATTATTATTGAGAAGCAAATGTTACATGTCTTCAACACAAATCAATTTTTATGACCAATAATTATATATTCATCCTGTTTATTTTCAGAAATATATTTTTGCTATTTAGAAGAATATATGTAATGTCAGATTGATTATAATTTTATATTAACCTTCTTAAATCTATGAAATATAGTTTTTACCTGTTCTTTTTCTTTCATGTTATAAAATTAATGAGATTTATAATTTAAAAAAATAAAACATTATCAGCTTGAACAAATAGCGTGTTTTCTAGTAATCAATGTGAACTTTGTCTAGATACAGTTTAGAGTCTTTTCAAAAAGAAATGCGTTTTTTGACATCAGTGTACAATGGCTAAATTTAAATCTCAGAGCTTTAAGATTGTTCAAGGGCTTGCTTGATACATCTGAAGAGCAAATGGAGAAAACTATGAGGGCATTCTTTGCTTTATTAAGACTGTGAAGGAATGCACATTAAATATAACTGGGCACGTTTTCTATAGAGATGTATTGTTTTATTTAGTGCCAATTAATGGACACATAGGAGCAATTTACTCAGAATCAAATAGGGCCTCTCTTCCATACAACTATCAAGATGATACACTATCTATCAAGTAGTACGCAGTTTAGTTTGACCCATAGGGATTGTGGATGTGGCTTAATTGAAGGCTGAGTCTTCAGGAATAAAATAAATGGCATACTAAAGTAATATTTTATCTGTACAACAGTAAAAACTAAAGTCCTATTGAATAGAAAGTAGATTTAAATTATTCCTTTCTTGGAAACCTCAAGCCAAAAGTCAGAAGCTTTCTCTCAGTTCATAGATTTAAGGAAACCCTTAGACCCAGAGCCCCATTGACGAAAGGCAGATTTGGTTTCCTAAGCAGTAGTTTTCAAAGCATGGTCCCTCATCCAACAACATAAGCATCACCTGGAAACTTATTAGAAATAAAAATTCTAGGGGCATATTACACATTTAATACACCAGAAACTCAGGGTTTGAGACCAGTAATCTTTTAAAAATCCCTCCAGGTGATCCTGATGCATGTTACAGTTTGAGAATCAATGTTCTTAAGGAATTAACCTAAACCTGGTGTGATTTACTAAACCTACTCTAAAGAGAACCATGCCCGTGTATCAGGGTGACTATGTGCTAGGAAATGAATGTACTCACATTTGGAGGAGATTTTTTAGATATTAGCTCTAAAAGGTTCCTTCTCTCTGGACAGCCAAAATATTAACAACTAATCAGAATGGGAATTTACAGAGCTGAGATAATAAAGTTTGGGCCCAAGTTTACCTCCCAGAAGGCCTTGTAAGTTCACAAATCCTTCTTAAAGTTATTTCTTGAATTCTTGAAGGAAAGGTAAAAGTGTCTACCTTTGTCAAATGGCATATTCAATACCTTGATTCCCTGACTCGTGAAATAAAGGGAACCCCTGGGAATGCCCATCCACACTCAAATAGTAAAACAAAGCAATGCCATGTTAATTAAGTGAGATCATGTGGTGTTTGTCTTTATGCATCTTACTTATTTCATTTAATATAATGTCTTCTAGGTTCATCCATATTGTTGCAAGCAACACAGTTTCCTTTTTTATGACTGAATAGTTTTCCATTGTGTACATATACCACATTTTCTTCATCCATTCATCTGATAATGGTCACTTATCGTGACACTTATCCATATCTTGGCTATTGTGAAGAGTGTTGCAATGAACATGGAAATGCAGATATCTCTTTGACATGCTGATTTCATTTCTTTTGGTTATATAATCAATAGTGGGATTGCTGGATTATATAGCAGTTCTATTACTATTTTTCTAAGGAAGCTCCATACTGATTTTCATAATGGCTGTACTGATGTACATTCTTACCAACAATGTGAAAGTGTTCCTTTTTTTCCCACATTCTCACTAATACTTGTTCTTTTTTGTCTTTTTGATAAGAGACATTATAACAGGTATGGGGAATACCTCATTGTGATTTCAATTTGCATTACTCTGATGATTAGTGATGTGGATTATTTTTCATACACCTATTGTCCATTTGTATGTCTTATTTTAAGAAATATCTCTTCAGGGCTGTTGCCCATTTTTTAATCAGGTTGCTTGTTTTTTTTTTTTTTTGCAATTGATTTATTGAGTTCCTTATATATTTTGGATATTAACCCCTTATCAGATGTATACTTTGCAAACATTTTCTCCCTTTCTGCAGGTTGTGTTTTCACTCAGTTGATTATTTCCTTTGCTGTGAAGAATCTTTTTAGTTTGATGCAATACCACTTGTCTATTTTCACTTTTGTTCCCTGTGCTTTTGGGATTATACCTAAAAAATCATTGCCCTGATCAATGTCATGGACATTTTCCCATATGTTTTGTTCTAGTAGTTTCATCATTTCATGTCTCACATCTAAGTTTTTAATCCATTTTGAGTTTATTTTTGTATATGTTGTGAGATAAAGTTCTAATTTTATTCTTATGCCTATGGATATCCAGTTTTGCCAAACAATTTATTAAAAGGACTGTCCTTTCCCTGTAGTGTGTTCTTGGCTCCTTTTTGAAAAGTCAGTTGGCTGAAGATGTGTGGATTTATTTCTGATCTTCTATTCCATCCCATTAGTCTATAAATCTGTTTTTAAGTCAGTGCCATGATGTTTTGGTAACTATAGCTTTGTAGTATATTTTGAAGTCAGATAGTGCAATGCCTCCAACTTTGATCTTTCTGCTGAGATTGTTTTAGATATTCAAGGTATACAGTGGTTCCATACAAATTGTAGGACTGTTTTTTCTATTTCTGTGAAGAATGACATCGATATTTTGAGAAAGATTGTATTGAATTTTTAAATAGTATGGACATTTGAATGATATTCTTTCATGAACATGAACAATAGATATCTTTCCATTTACTAGTGTTTTCCTCCATTTCTTTCATCAATGTTTTATAATTTTCACCATAAGAGATATTTAACATCCTTAGTTGAATTTATTCTTAAGTATTTTCTGAGTTGTGATAAATGTGATATTTTGTGATTTCCTTCTTAGATAGTCCATTGTTACTGTATAATATGGTACTGATTTTGTATATTGATTTTGTATCCTACAACTTTAGTAAATGTATTTATTAATTCTAATATTTTTTGGTGCTATCTTTAGCATTTACTATTTATATAGCTGACTTGTCTGGAAACAGGGACAATTTAACTATTTTCCTTCTAATTTAGATACCTGTTTTTTCTTTCTCTTACTTAATTGCTCTAGTTAGAATCTCGAATACTATATTAAATAGAAGAGGTGAGAGTGAGCATCTTTGTCTCATTCTGGAACTTAAAGAAAAAGCTTTCAAGTTTTCCACATTGAATATGATGTTATCTGTGGATCTGTCATATGTGATCTTTATGGTGTTGTAGTAAATTCCTTCTACACCTAATGTGCTGACAGGTTTATTGAAAAAGTGTTGTTTTGTCAAATGCTTTTTTACTTCTATTAAAATAATCATATAATTTTTGTCCTTCATTGCATTAATGAGATGTGTTATATTTATTATTTTATGTATATTGAACCATCTTTGCATCCCTGGGATTAATTTCACTTGATCTTAGGGAATGACTTTTAAAATTTGCTAATAAATTTTTTTGCTAGTATTTTGTTAAGGGTTGTTGCATCTATGTTCATCAGAAACATTGACCTGTATTTTCTTTTTAATGTGTCTTTGTCTGGCTTTGGTATCACAATGATACTGGTCTTGTAAAATGAGTTTGGATGTATTCCACATGCCCTCCTCCTCAATTTTTTAGAAGAGCCTTAGGAGAAATGCATTAGTTCTTCTTTTAATATTTGATAAAATTCAGGATTGAATTCATCAGTTCCTGGGCTTTCATTTGATGGGAGACTTTTTATTACTGATTCAATCTTCTTATTCATTACTGGTATCTTAGGATTTTATATTTCTTCATAGTTCACTCATGGTTGATTATATGTATCTAGGAATTTATTTATTTCTTATAGATTATCAATTTATTTGGCATTTAACTGTTCATAATAGTCTCTTATCGTGTGTTCTCTTTATGTTATATCAGCAGTAATATCTCCTTTTTATTTCTGATTTTATTTACAGTCTTCTCTATTTTTTTCTTAGTTAGGCCAGCTAAAGGTTTTTTGATTTTGTGTTTTCAAAACCAACTCTTAATTCATTGATTTTCTCTATTATTTCTCTATTCCTTATTTCATTTATTTCTGCTTTGATCTTAATTATTTTCTTAATTTCTACTACCTTTGGGCTTAGTTTTTTTTTGTTTTTTGTTTTTCTAGTTCCTAGGCTTATAATGTTAGGTTGTTTCTTTGCAATCTTTCTTCTTTTTTTGATGTAGGCATTTGTTGCTATAAACTTCCTACTGAGAATAGCTTTTGGTATGCCTCATAGGTTTGAGTATGTTGTGTTTCCATTTTGGTTTGTCTCAAGAAATTTTTAAATTTTTCTCTTAATCTCTTAATTGACCCAGGAGCATATTCAAGAGCATATTGCTTATTTTCCATGTATTTTTGAATTCCAAAGTTCCTCCTGTTTTTTCTAGTTTTCTAGCATTGTGACCAAAAAAGATACTTAATGTGACTTCGATCTTTTAAGACTTTGTTAAAACTTATTTTGTGGCCTAATACATGAACTACTTTGAAGAATGCTCTATATACAGTTGAAAAGAATGTGTATTCTGCAACTGTTGGGTGGAATGTTCCATATACGTCTGTTGGGTCCATTTGATCTAGAGTACAGTTGAGATCTGGACTTTCCTTGTTGATTTTTCTCTCTGGATGATCTGCCCATTGTTGGAAGTGGGATTTGAGGTTCTTACTATTATTGTATTTCAATGTATATCTCTCTTCAGATCTGTTAACATTTGCTTAATATATTAATATTTAGGTGCTCTGATGTTGAGTTCATATTAATATGTATTTACAACTATTATAGCCTCTTGCTGAATGGACTTTTTCCTTTTTATATAACAGCTTTCTTATTTATATTTTTATAGTTTTTGACTTAAAGTCTATTTTTTCTGATGTAAATATAGCTACTCCTACTCTCTTTTGGTATCCATTTGCACAGAATATTTTTTTCCGTCTCTTTACTTTCAGTTTATGTTTGTCTTTACAGTTATAGGCAGCATATAGTTGATCTTGTTTTGTTTTGTTTTTTAATCTCTTCAGCCTCTCTATGTCTTTTAATTAGAATATTTAATTCATTTACATTGACGGTTGTTATTGATATACACAGCCATTTTATTGTTTTCTAGTTTTTGTGTGGATATTTTGTTTCTTTCTGCCTCTCGATTTCTTTCTTTGTAGCTAAATGATTTTCTCTCATAGCATATATTGGCTCCTCATTTTTAACTTATGTATTTACTATAGGTTTTTGATTTGTGATTACTGTCAGTCTTATAAGAAACGTCTTATATTTATAATAGGTTGTTTGTCTAGCTAATTTCTTTCTATTTATTTTTTAGTAGAGACGGGATCTCGCTCTTGCTCAGGCTGGTCTCGAACTCCTGAGATCAAGTAATCTGCCCACCTCAGCCTCCCAGAGTGCTAGGATTACAGGCGTGAACCACTGTGCCTGACCTGTTCTGATAATTTTAATCTTGAAAATGAGAACAAGGTGGATAATAATTAGCTGAAAGCTATAATGAAATTGAATCTATCTCATCCTACATGTGAATTAGCAGCAAGGTTTGATGTTACTATTTCAACAATAACAGACCATTTGAAAAAAATTGGCAAGGTAAAGAAGCTGAATAGATGGGTACTGCATAAATTAAACTAGCATCAGAAGAGAAATCATCTTGAAGCTTGTCTTTCTTTGCTGTCACAACAAAACGGCCAATCATTTCTACTCCGTGTTGTTATATGTGATGAAAAAAGGATATTTTTTGAAAATTACAAATATTCGGCACAATGCTTGAATAAAGATGAAGTACCAAAATGCTGTCCAAAACTGAATATTCATCAAAAAAAAGCTAATGGTGTCTGTTTGGTGATCCAGGCCTAGTATTATCTGCTATAGAATCGTGAAACCTGGTGAAACAATTGCAGTGGATATCTACTGCAACCAGTTGGAAGAAATGATGAGGATCCTTGAAATTAAGCAGCTGCAATTGGTCAAAAGAGACAGGTCAATTATCTTGCAAGAAAATGTTCAACCACATGTCTCATAAGCAACACTACTCAAACTACAAAGCCTGGACTTGGAAACTCTCTGTCACTCACCATATTCACCAGAACTTGCACCAACTGACTACCACCTCGTCTAGGCTTTGGAGCACTTCTTGCAAGGAAAAATATTCAGTTCTCAAAGAACTATGAAAACGTCTTTCAGGATTTCATCACGACTTACTCTCCAGGCTTCTTCACTGCTGGTATAACCAAGATACTGTTAAGATGGCAGAACTGTGTCAATAGTTTAGGTGCATACTTCATTTAACTGTACTGCTTCTTGTTCGAAATATAATAAACTAAATTTTGTTTTCAAATTGGCCATTTCATATTTAATGTCTTAATATTTTTGTTTGTTTATTTGATGACATCATGTTTCCCTGATTGTTCTTGATCCTAGTGGTCATGAATCCATGAATGCTCCTTTGAAAGAGGTACTTATTCAACTCTTCACAGACTGATTTTGTTTGGGGTGGACTAGAAGCTTGTGACAGATGCAACCAACATAGTGCTGCCAGAAGCCAGGGACCTGTTAAGCCAGACAGAACACTGCAGTGCCTGAAGCTAAGGGGCTACTGAAGACTATTTGCTGCTGAAGGATGTCTGGAGACCAGGACTTCTGACATTAGCTCAGCAATAGTGTGGGGTGGAGATCAAGTTCAACAGGAAAGCCTGGAGGCTGGAGCTATGTGATTCTATGTGGCACTGGGAAAGATCTAGAGGTTCAGTTCTTGAGTAGTGGCCTAGAATATGGGGGTCAGGGGTATCCTCCCAGTGCTCAGTTAATCCGTGGTGGATCCAGTGTTGGAGCCCAAGGTGAGATCCTGTGATTGCTTCCCTCTCTTTACCCCAAGCTGCTGATTTCTCTCTTCATGCTGTGCCGTCCATGGTTGGGGGGGTAGGGGGGTGGCGTGTGGTGTAAAACTGTCCTTCCTATCCTCTTCAATTCATCTTTTCTTGTTATTCAGCTACCTCCAAGTACTGTAATCCCTCATATGGTTTTCTTAGCTCTTGGGGAGGTATTATTGTACATGAATAATTGTTCAAGTTGATATTTTTGCAGGGAGAGGATTGCTGGAGAGTCCTTCTCTACTATTTTGCTCTTCCTCTCTTCCAAATTTCAGTAATTCAGTTTTAGAACTTTTGCTTCCAATCCAGTCAGTGTTGGGCTTTGTTGTTCCAGATTTATTGGCCCCGAAGGAATAAATCTTTCTCACAATGATCCTATCACAATGGAAATTGAAAAGTACTATGTGATGTTTGGGACTTTTTTTTTTTTTTTGTCATTCAAAAAAAAAAAATGCAAGGAATGGTTTTTCTTTGCTGGCCAGGGTGAATGGCCTCTTTTACCAAGAATAAATATCTAACATGGCTTCATGATTAGAGAAATAAGGACTGTGCCATCTATACATAAGTTTTATAGACAGCTATATATATCACCAATTTGAGTATTCCTTTCCCTCTCTGTTCTCTTTTCCTATGATTTTAGATGAATAGTGTTAAAAATTATTAACTTTATAAGATCGTAGATTATGAAAACAAAAGGAACCACATCTGGACCTCATGGAAAAGACTAACTATAACGTAGAGGTATCCTGACTTAAGATTGGTGCAATGACTAATGAAGTTTTTTGGCTCTCATTGAGGAAAGAGAGGGAGAGAGAGAGAGAGAAGACAGAAGAAGAGAAGGAGGAAAAGGAGAAAGAGAAAGAGGACAGCATGCAGGTGGATATCTTCCTTTATATGACAGATAGTTGACCCATGTCAAATGAAAGCACAATGTTGTTTAATATGGGTAAAATGATACAAATGGATAACAAAAAGTAAAGGAGGGCTTTTTATTGCTAAATTTTGCTCCCTTCTTCCACCATCAGCTTATTATAATGGAGAGAAAGTAGATTGTAACTACCGAATATTTTATTTTCCAGACTCTGATATCAATTGAAGTGTTAGTGGAAGGTATCAGCAAAACATTGGAAACCAAAGTATTCTTCCTTTCCTTTCTACATCAGCTAACTTTTCTGGAAGCCTTTGTTTTTCCTTATAGCTTCAACTTCCACTCCCATCAACATATAGAGCTGTCGGTTTCTTTTTCTTTCAGTTGATAAAAAGTTCCAGGATACAGGACACCATTATTTCTATTTGCTTCTCAAAAAGAAGCAAAGCTAATAGTGTCTTTCTGTGTTTTAGTTCTGAATTATTTCAAGTCTCGGGTAGTTCTTAGATTCTCCACCATCTATTTAATGTAGTAATTCCCTCTGTGACAAATTTTAAAGTATTTTCCTGGTTAAACAATGACTTTGGGCAAAATTATCATTTTCCTTAGTTAAAGGAAGTTTTTCAGTCTTTTGGTAAAAATTAAATTAGGAAACATTTCTTCCCATCCATGCTAATCATTTCAGTTTGCAAGAATATAAGAAGGAAAAATAAAGCCAGGTTTGAAAATTACAACTAGAAAAGAACTTTGCTGTGTTTACTCACATGTAATGCTCTAATAGCAAATGGATGGAGAGTTCTATGAAGCTTTTTAGGAAATAATACTGCCAAGAAGGGGGAAAAGAAAAAGGAAGGAATCTCATCTAAATGTGTTAGAGTTTTACAACCTCCTTAGGAACCTAAATTGTTGTAATAGAAGTGAGTACCCATCTCCCACACAGTACATACTCTTCAGTGCCCAATTCAGAATTATACAGGTTATTGTGGCATTAAGAAACTCCTAAAGGTTGGAATCAAGTGCCAATGGAGCATGCCAGAAACTCTGAGCTTAATGAAAGAAATCTCTCATTTCTTTCATTAAGCAGGGACTCAGCAGG
Source organism: Avahi laniger (assembly GCA_963575035.1). NCBI lineage: Eukaryota > Metazoa > Chordata > Mammalia > Primates > Indriidae > Avahi > Avahi laniger. The sequence continues at coordinate 43,475 of CAUYSK010034171.1, forward strand.
AGTCCATCTTTACCAGGGCCCAGTGCCTGCTATATGTCTCTCGTTTTTCTCTTTTTAACATACAATATTTTTACCAAGATTATGTTGTCCTTAGTTCACCAATACGTATTGTGGGAGTTTGGTAAGGAGCACATAATTCATTTTTATTTCATAAATTCTGAAGCATGTGGTACCAAGTCTGGACTGGAATAATGTCCTCCAACTGAGATACTGGACTTTGGAATGTAAGCAGTACCTGGAATAAACATTAATTGTATTGCATGTGAGTTTGGATAAGGCCACAAATCAACTTTTACTGATGAGGAGGACAGACTGGGGAAGAAATGGATTATTGTTCCTCTTAAAATGCATCTCCTATCTTTCCCAAGCACATAGCTAGATTACCTCTCCAAAGATCTCTTGCAGTTAGGGGAGACCATGTTGTGAAGTTTCTACCAATAGGATTTTAGCAGAAATGATAAGTACAGCTTCCAGGTTTTGCTCAACAATCTTCACACACAATAATATACAGTATCTTTCTTATTCCACCAGTTGGATTTTGATTCCCAGTGCTCTTTCAGCCGAGTCCTTGGTTTTCTTTGTATCATTGTCACTCCTCCCCACACCTTGCTGACCAGAAATAGCCACTTTGATATGAGTGAGAAATAGCCTGTATTTTGTTAAGCCACTGATGTGTAGATTCACTAAGTAGAGTAGCTAAAATAGCTCGACTATTAGATTCCTCTCATTATTGTTCATTGCCTTGTTTTATCAGCATAAAAATTGTGTTCTAGCAACAAATTTATTGATTTCTTGAATATTGGTTATTTTTAGAATTTTCAATAAATATCTCCCTTACATTGATCAATATTCACAGTCTTCAATGTGAATTTTTGTGACATATGGTAGCTTTAGATGATGAAAAATATATACATACCAGAAAAATTAGACAGGAAGGAGAAACAGGTAAAGGAGAAAAGAAGTCTAGACAATGAGTTCTGTTTTTCTTTAGGGTCCATGGGATCATTAGCTATATACTGTCATAGTAACAGAAAATCTGCTTAGTCACCTCATTTCAGAAGATTTCCTTACACCATTCTGCATCTCAAGGATGAAATGACTAGACAAGAAGTAGCAACCTTCTACACTATGGTTCTGACGATCATAGAAGGCAAAGTGGTGCACACCTGTTCCCTTATGTGAGTAGGTAACAGATTAGGGTTAGGGATAGGATATTTTTCCTTCTGTGTATCTAGCTTTGCATATTTCTGGCAGGTGGAAAAATGTAATAAGATAAAAGTTCATTGGTGACAATATATTAGAAAAACAATCTGCTTTTTTTTATTTCCAGGTAGCCTTATTCTTCAATCATAGTATGTTAGATTCCCTTCAATACTCCCTTCACCAATGTTTTTTATCACCTGGATTGTTTTATCAACTGCTGTCTCCACTATTAGAGAACCTTTTAAGAGACGAGGTATCTGGGAAAAAATTGATGAGTCTAATACTCTTGCTTCTACCTGTAATGTAGGATCCCAGCCTTATTTAATTTTCTTTATTTATGGCATGCCTCACCTTGTGTCTACGTATGATTATAAACATAAGTTTTTTTCATACTTAAAGACACAACTTTCCTTTCCTTCCCTTCTCCTTTCTTTTTATTTATTTATTGATTTTATCTGAGCAACATACAAGTTTTGCTGGGTGTCACCAGCCCAACCATATGATTTTCCTCTGTGGGACATTGCTAATGATGCTATAATTGATGTGCTGTAATTCTTACAGTAACACAACAATGTCATGTGATTTAGTTTAGAGAGAAGGAATGTACAATTTTGGGATCCCCAGGGGACTATGAGGAATGTCACACTGACTAACCAAGTGTTACGTTTTCTGAAGGAAGATCAGTGGTATATTGGCATGTGCTTCCAAACACAGTCCCAAAGACTTTAGAGAAACACTTCTTCGAATATTTTTTTTATATTTATCTTTTATTCTATTCAATGTACTGGCTCAGAGCTGAAGAAACAATAATACCTTTATTTTCTTTACCTTGATAGTATATCAAAATATTAATGTACTCATGTTTTTAGTTAAACGAAGTAAATTTATGGACTCTATCACTCTTTTGTCATAGATCTATCTGCAATCAATCAGAATTTTGATTTTTGAAGACTAAACTATTGGTTCACTCATGTTTTAAAATAATGTACTTATGGAATACATCATTATTTTGTCATGGATCCATATGTAGTTGATATGATTTTTTTATTTTCAAGATGCAAATATTAAAGCTAGGAAAGTTTGACTTGCTTAAGATAACTGCCTGAGTCAGAGGTAGAGAGAGAATTAGAACTCAACACATCAGCATTTGTGTTTACTAATCTGTGCACTTTGAAAGTTTATTTCTAAAGCTATTTAGTAAATGATTATAGAAAGCACATTTCAAATGTGACTTCTTTTAATGGTATTTTTTATTCTTCCCAACATTAATGCAATCAAATGTAGCATAACAATGGTTGTCTTTTCTCTACCAGTAGAAGAATGTTGTTAAGAGAATGAATGCAACTTAAATCTCTGTTCAAAGAATAAAGCTATTCATCCAAGAGAGAAATTCTCTGGAGCTTAGTTTGACACATCAAAGAATAGACTGAAGTATAAATTGCCTAAATAAAAAATGTTTTAAGCTTTTACAGAATGAAATACTTTCAGTATTTTTATTGCATTTGTATATAAATGTTTATTATAATATTTTAATTATTTCTATTTACAATGAGTAAATGTGGCTGAATTAGAACAAGGATTTTGATATTTCTTGAAATAATTTGTTTAAAAGTTTGAATTTATGCTCTTGTTTACTCTAAGAAAATTGGCTATCCATTGTTTTATTTTGAACAAATTAAAGTGATACAGCTCTGAATTGAAAGAACTAAGACACTGCTAACATTTTGCCTTCTCACGTATTAACTCATCACCAATGAGGAAACACACTTAAATTTAGTGAATCTTATACTAACAGCAATAAAACCTTATTTTCTCAGAGGCACAATCAATTCACCTTGTTAACTTTTCCTTAGATCAACAGTAAAATTCAATAAGGTGCTATTTTGTTTCCTGCAAACTAAAAGCAGATAGGTCTTCAAATTTTATTTATGGATGTTGAGAGAACAACACCAAAAAGCTTGCAAATTACATGTAGAATACACAAAGCAGTTCAATAAAATTTTAAAGGTAAATGACAGTAAGCCGTATCTCTCAGCTTATTTATACTTCGTATTTTCATAGTTTCGGTAGGAAGAATAGGAAATATAGAAAACTTCTATAAAGAAAAGATGTTTATGCAGTGTGTGTGTAGGTAAGCATGTGAATAGGTAACATAGGTTGACATGTGGTATTCCTTGACATTATGTTCAGAAGTTATTATGGTTATATTTAAATAATAATGCCCACCTTCAGTGAAGGGATCACAAAAAATTTCTCTGAAGTATGAATGATCCTTTAACTTTCAGTGAAATAGTATGTAAGGGGATATTTTCCATATTTACAATAGTGATATTATGCTTTATTTATCATTTATGTAATACAAAAAGAGCAATACACAAACTTTATTTTTGCCTTATATTACAGTCTATTACGGCTCTTCAACAATTAAGCTTTTCAAAGTAACGTCGTCCTCACAGTGCACACCTTCAAATCTTGCTCAGTGTAAAGGTTTAGTATGTACCTAAGGAACCCGTAAGTGACTTCCCTTAAACAGTGCCCTCTTCTGTACTAATTAATGGTGTGAGAAGATGATTATGGAGGACAGATAGATAATTTAACTTGGGAAATTAATTTGAAAGTCATGAAATGAGACACAGGAAAGTGAATGAGGAGTACTTCCCCAGATTGGGGCGGCCCTTTTCTTCGTCTCTGTGTTGGAAAGAGCCCCTTTGAAAATCCTCCACCGTTTTACTTGCCATTTTCTGCCTTTGATATTTTCTTCAAGGAATGTCAATCCAAGTCTACTTTGCTTATAAGATGAATTTACACTCTACTTGTCTGGAAGGATTTGCCTTTATTTAAATGTGTGCGATATAAGAATTATTGCATTTGGTTTGGGAGATGAGAACGTGAACTGGCTGGAAAACAGATGACCACTCAAATTGAAATTTTTTATCGTGTTTATGAAAAACATAGTATAAATATGACATGGTAAGTAAAGTGAAAAAATTCTTTATGAACTGTTTATATTTGATTAAATATACAACAAAATAAACCAAAAGTTCCAACAATGCAGCCTAAAGGAGTATTAAGTACATGGATTCTGAAACCGGCCCTCCAGGGTTTAAATCTTGATTTTGCCACCTGCTAGTTCTATGCCCGGGGATAGTTTCCATAATCTTTCTCTGCCTCAGTTTCCTCATATGCAAAATAGGAATCACACTATATTTAAAGTGAAAGTAGAATATGGAAAATAGTATGCATGTTTAGATTTAAGTTGTAGATCTTGAAAGAATAATGATATGCACAATATTGTAAAGGTAAATTATATGCCTTATTAAATTGCATTCACAAAACACAAGAAGTATTTTAATTGATTAGTTATAATTTAGACCTGCATCAATGTAGACATATGTGGTATACAATGTATTGCATTTTCCAGAACAAATAGAGATCAAAATACATTGTGTGTGGTCTACTGTTCAGCATTTTAAAATTATATTTTATATATTTTATAAGACTTTTTTTAGTTTTTCCCAATTCAAATGAACATCATCTTAATTCAGAAAAAGCAGTTTCAGTTTTCAGTACAGGCATACAGGCATTCGCAGAGCATACAAACCGCTCTTGAATGGCAGCTTTTTTCTTGTTTTTCCTTTCTCAGGAACCTGCTCCCATGTCTGTGGACAGCTCCTTACCTTCCTATACATGCCAGCTTAAAAATCTCCTCAGAGGAGCCCTCTTCATGACTTTAGCTAAAGCAGCTGTCATCCCTTGGTTTTCTTTAAAGGGCTTGTAACAACCAGAAATCATCATATACATTTGACTGCACACTTATTTTATGCATTTCCCACTGTAAAGATATGGCAGTTTTTGTCTTTCTTCCCAAGTTCTAGCATAATTCCAGGTACGTGTAAATGCTTGACAAATATTTGTCGGATGACTATTGTCAGTCAGTTATGATTGTTATTCTCACATTGCAATGTTTGGTTTTGGCTGCTTGCTTTTCTTAGATTTCATCCAGAAAAATATTTTCTCTTATATTTAGTATTTTCATATAAGCCTGACCTGCCATTTCTATCTTCCTCTTTGGTGCTTTGTTGTTGTTGTTTTGTTTGCACCACTGCCACTGGTTCAGTGCTGCTGATCTACGTTAATTGACTTTCCTACTTCCAAATGACCTAGAACTCAAAATAATTTATACGTTGTAGAGAAGAGGGCCATTTATTTTTATCCAGAAGAATGAAAGTTGGATTCAAAAACAATGTTCATTTGATGGACAAAGTAAATAACAGGTTTTTTTTAAAAAAAATATAACATTATCTGCACTCTTACGAACCTTTCATTACTTAACAAAACTCAATCAATGGCTGTCACTTTCCAGTGAACTGTTTTCTCTTATAACTGAGCGTTTAATTGTATACATTTTACCAAATGATGGTTAATTGATGAATATAAAATTGCATATGAGTTCCATGCCAAATAAAAACAAAATCAAAAACAATGTGTACTATGATTACAGTGTTCTAAGAACTTAGGGGAAAATATTGTCTTTTGATACGTTTCTATAGCTTGCTTTCTATTGCTTATTGCTACTCAATAAGACACAATATGAATATCATCACTAAGTGCAATGTCATCCTGAGGTTGTCTTCATTCTATTTATATATGTATGTTTACATGCCACCTTTTCAGACATCAATGCTCACGTAAGGGAGCAGCGATGCAGCTATACCATATGCTTGTTTGCTAGGGATGTCATAACAACATACCGTGAACTAGAGAGCTCAAAAAACTATCGTCTCACAGTCTTGAGGCTAGAATTCTGAGACCAAGGTGTCTTCAGCCTTGGTTGCTTCTGAGGGATGCGAGGGAGAATCTGTTCAATGAATCTCTCCTGCTTCTGATGGTTTGTTGGAAATCATTGATATTTCTGGGCTTGCTTACATATCACTGCAATCTTCGCCTTCATGTTCTCACGACATTCTCCATGAATGCATGTCTGTCTCTTCACATTTCCCATTTTCATAAGGCCATAAATCATATTGGATTAAGGGCTCATCCTACTCCAGTAAAACCTCACTTAACTTGTTATATATATGATACCTTATTCTCAAGTAAATTCATAATTTAAGTTATTAGGAGTTAGAACTTCATCATATGGATTTGTAGGGGAAACAATCAAACCCATTAAACACTATGTAATTCTATCACTAATATCTAAACAGAAGACACTTAGATTGATTTTATCTGATAATGGGATACTCTCTGAAGAGTGAAAACATGTTAATCAGTCATTTTAGTTTTTGGCTAAAATGGTTTACTGGCTTCAAGTAAATAAAAACCTCAATTTATTCAACATTGCTTACTTACCATTTGGACACCGTCTAAGTTATACATTTGTTCATGTGTTCACATGTATCGCTGTCACATATATTTTCTACCCCCTTTTCCTACTCTGTAGGTGTAAGGAGGGGAAATATTAGAAGCTTTACATTGTTGATATATTTGTACTATGATGGCATCTTTTAAGTTTTCATAACTAATATTTCTTATTTACAATCCTCCTCACTCCCATTTCTGCTTTTGTTTTTAACTTCTACTCTACCAGTTTTAACTTTAGTTTCCCTCAGTTCTCTTCTCTTCTCTTCAATGACGTATACTGATAAGGAAAAGCAATTAGGAAATTGTATGCAGCCACACAACTCAAGAGGTGAGGAATTCTTAAAACTTAAGCACAACATATTACTCTTAGGTAACAGCCAGCAGTAGCCTGCCATTTTAGAAAATAAACTCGTAAATAGGACTTTGATATTCAGTTACTTTAATTGTATTCAAAATAGTCAAGAAGATGGCTGGTGTTGGCATATGAAAGTCTCTGATTTGGATATGTTGGATAAAATGTCTTTTAAAAATTATGGATCCTGGCAGGGCGCGTTGGCTCACGCCTGTAATCCTAGCACTCTGGGAGGCCGAGGTGGGCGGATTGTTTGAGCTCAGGAGTTCGAAACTAGTTTGAGGAAGAGTGAGACCCGGTCTCTACTAAAATTAGAAAGAAATTAATTGAACAACTGAAAATATATAGAAAAAATTAGCCGGGCATGGTGGCGCATGCCTGTAGTCCCAGCTACTTGGGAGGCTGAGGCAGGAGGATTGCTTGAGCTCAGGAGTTTGAGGTTGCTGTGAGCTAGGATGATGCCACGGCACTCTAGCCTGGGCAACACAGTGAGACTCTGTCGCAAAAAAAAAAAAAAAGAAAAGAAAAAAATTATGGATCCTTTGTACAAATAAAGAACTCCAGTTACCCGATTTTAATTCTGGAGAAAGTAATTTACAAAATATGAAAAAAAAATTACTGATGAACTCACTCAAGCACTTAAAAATCAACTAATGACTAGAAGTTACAGAGATGTTTAATATGCTTTACTTTAGAAGAAAGCTCTCATTCCTTCCTTATATTTTGAACAGCATGCACTTATGCTATTTTTATTCTGCCTGTGCTGCATATGACCTATCTAAAGTTAAACAACTGGCAATTGTTCAGTAAGGATAGTTAAATCAAAATTTATTCTTGTATTAAAATATCTGTTTAGTAATTTTTTTGAACATCTTAGGGAAGGTTAATACATCAAAATCAATGTTCTTAAGGTGGTAACAAAGCTATGTTAAGCAGTTTACTTTCAAGTCTCCTACATTTTTAGATCTTTAATCCCTATTTTATAAGTGCACCTAATGAGGTCAACAATCATGAAATGGAGAATAGAAATGTCAGCATGGACTAAATCTGACAATTCACTCATTATTCACTGTCAAAACCAGCTTATGAACTTTTAATCATAATTCCTAATGAGAAACTCTCTCCTCCCCAAATTGAGAATTAAGTAATTAGAATAGGTAAGACTGGTCTAAGTGACAGGGTGGTATATTTCATCGGGAAATGAAATATATGGTTTTATGATTCTATGAAATAATATATATATACATTTTAAAGTAACTTATTTATAATAAATCTATGACCTTTGGAATTTCTATCTTTCATAGTCTATACTTATTTATGTCACTAATTTCTAGATCAAGATGAGTCAATCATCTTTCCTTTCACAACTAAAAGCATAACACTAAGTGTAAATATTAAAACCCTTATTGAAGACAGATGTTATTTATTAAATATGCTTATTTTTCAAATTTTTTGCTGCACTTCAACTCTGTATAACCTTTCACTTACCCCTGCTGAATCTCTGATATTCCCGGGGTCGCACCTGTTCTCAGGGAAGTGTGGGAAGGAGTGGGCTGGGATTTGTGAGAAACACCTGGATGAACTTTGCTGTAAACGATATTTACATATTGCTTATTCTTTTCACCTCTTGCCCCATTGCCTTCTCTGTTAACAACAGCAGCATGCTTCTTGTTGCCCCATGGGTTAGAGTTCTTTCTTACAGGCAAAATAATAGCAAACAGCTCTACTCTAAGAATGCCGAGCAGTTTTTTGCTGTCAGCAGTGAAAAACTCGACAGTGGGAATACAAACATAAGGATGGGATTTTGTTATAAAATGATACATAAGCATTGAAACATAAAGTAAACATTACTAAGAGAAGGAACATCTAGGATTTGTTCTTAGCAATTGGAGCAGTGTAACATTTAGCAAGTTATTTAACATATTGGGACTCATTATCGTTACATAAAAAATAAGACTATTTGACTAGACAATGTATAATATCCAACTTCTCTTATCTATTTCTGATTGTGGGATATCACAATGTGTGTAGGCAGTTATTAGTTTCCAAGTGACTGTTGCTGGTGTGCTTCATCCCACCTTCCCCAAAACACAACTCTATTGCTCTGCCATTAAGACTCTTATTACCTTTGTTATTAATGCCATTGGAGGAGCATGGAATAAAACTGCTAGAGAATTGGAAGCTAGAAGTTGATAATGAAAAGAAGTAGAAGGGAATTGATTAAGCTGAAGTAAATAGATGTTTAGGAGTCAAAATACTTTACCTGCTTACATGACAGTGATTAGCTAGTACATGCCTTACATTGCCTGAGATCTTTTCACTCATCTCTGGTAGTCTGCCTGACATGTCAATTACATGCACATTTGAGTTACCGAAAGTTTTCATTTAAATAATCCTTAAAAATGATTGTAATACTAAAGTGGGAAGAATGTTAAACGTAACTGCTGTCTTGATCTTATGAAATGGGTTGTATGTATAAAGGATAAGAATCGCGATTTTACCACCAATGAATCATTTGCCAATCATTGTGTATAATGTGCCATATGCAAGGTTATGTGAGTCATCTCATTGAAAACCCACAAAAATAACATGGAGTAGAAATAATTATCTCCATTTTGAGGGTGATTTTGCCAAGGATTAGCATGTTTACATAGTTTGCTCATGGCCATAAGAGCTAATGAGTAATAGAGATAGGTTTCACATAAAAGTATAACTGTAAATCCCATGTTCTTAACTGCTAGGAAATATTAATATATTTAGATATCAAGGGTTTACAATACTGAAGTAAATTTGGACAATATCATACTTATTTCCTAAGCTGTACATATTATCTTAAAATGAATTCTGAAATTTTCACTTAACATAATATAAAAAAATGTTCCATATGATTAAAAATCTTTGTAAGTATAGTTTAATTGATGCCTGTATTAGTTTTGCTGTTTTAACAAACTGCCACAAATTCAGTGGCTTAAAAATGCAAAACTTTATTATGTTACAGTTTCGAGAGTCAGAAGTCCATCCTGGTGTTACTGGTATAAAGTGAGGCTGCTGGTGGCAGGGTTTCACTTCTTTCTGGATGCTGGAAGGCAGAATGCATTTCCTTGCCTATTGCATCTTCCAGAGGCTACCTGCATTCCTTGCCTCATGATCACTTCCTCCATCTTCAAATCCAGCAGCAGTAGGCTAAATCCTCCTCAGACTGTATTCCCGTTATCTACATTTCTGTCTTCTTCTTCCACTTTTAAAAACTCCTATGAATACCTGGAGATTATCCAGGATCATTCCCCTCTTTAGGGTCAACTGGTTAGCAACCATTATTCTGCCTGCAAACTTAATTCCCCTTTGCCATGTACCTCACATATTCATAGATTCTGGCAATTAGGAGGTGTACACATTCATACCTTTAGAGAGGGGGATGTTATGCTACCTACCACAATGTCTAGTATTATCTTTTAGCACTCTATCCTAATGATTTACACTGCCATGATCCATCTCTAAATTTTATTGAGATTGTTGCCTCAGGATATGTCCCTTAAAATAGTAGAAAATTTTGAACACATACACACATATTATATATTACTTACTTACTATAAATCTCTCATTTTTTAAATTCATAAATTAGTTTTGAGAATATGTTGTAAATTTTTATTTAAAAGTGGTATATTTTTAAGATCTAGGTACATCTGTGAATATATTTATGCTGATTTTACACATAAAAGCTTAATACTCAATGTAAACTTCATGGTTATAGTTATTCCTCATTGAAGATTTTTAAGAATACCATTTTTTCCCTGTCATCCAGCATATCATAGGTGAAATCTGAGATTAGAATAGCAGGTAAACATATTTTCTTGTCTACTGTAAGTTTAGACAGTTTGCAAAAAAAAAAAAAAAAAGCAAGCAAGAAAGAAAATAGTGTAATAGGTAGAATGTCTCTTGCCCAGATCTGTCAATGCCCTAATTCCTGTAATATATCCATATGTTATATGACATGAAAAAAGGGAGATCTCAGAAGTGATTAAGGTTAAGACAAAAAAAGGGTGTGAACTATTAAATTGAGCCCAGTTCAATAACATGAATCCTTAAAAGCAAAGAAATTTTTCCAAGCTGAAGTTAGAGCGATACAGCAGAGGGAGAAACAAAGTCTAACTTGTAGCTGAGAGCTAGCCAAGAAATGGGGACTGCAGACCTACAACCATGAGGGGCTGAATTTAGCCAGGAGTTTGGATGAGCTTGGAAGTGGATTTTTCCCCAGAGTCTCCAGTAAGGTACATGACCCTGACAAACCTGTGATTTCATCTTTATGAGAACCTGAGCAGAAGACTCAGACAAGCCCACTGGGACTTCAGAAGACAGACCTATTAGTTAGTGAGTGTTGTTTAAACACCAAATGCATGGTAATTTGTTTGACAGCAATAGAAAACTAATATAAGTTGTTTCTTATTCTAGCCAATTAGTGAATAAAAATATTTTGAAATCATAAAAACTGCTTTTCCACCAATTAAATTTTCAAAGATAAGAAAAATTAAATCTCCTATAGGGTTAATTAGAGTACTGTATAAACTGTTCATGAGAAAAGTAATTTGTTTGGACCCTTAGAAGAGCAATTTGACATTAGGTGTGAAAATTCAAATTCATATGTCCTTTAATACAGATATACCCATACTCAAAGCAAGGACATGGAAAAGAATGTATGTCAACTTTAGAACTGTTTGTATCAGAAGAATAGTGGTACAGCAATGTAGTGGAACCCTGTGCAGCGATTTTCACTATGAGATGCATCTTTATTTCCATAAAACAATCCCCAAGATGCATTTTTAAGTGAAAATACTCAAGATGCAGAAGAGGGCTATTTATTGTCACATTTATATAAAAATATATAATATATCACAAAGAATAGAATTTTCTTAGATGACTATTTAAAAACTGGTCAAGTGAAGTGTCTCTGGGAAAGGTGACTGGGAGTCTAGGCTGAGGAGACAACTTTTTACTGTAATTACTGTATATGATTTCAATTTTACCATGTGCCTATACCATTATTTTTTTTTTAAATAAGAAGTATTTTTAGAAACCCTTTCAGGATTTTCTAGGTAGGATAATTTCTTATTGTTATTATCTAGAATATAGCAGTTAAAAATTTATATACTCAGTTTATTTTGGTTTAATGTGCAAAGGTATTATTTTTCTGCTCATAGCTCCTTGCCGGTCACTTTTATTTTTCTATTTTTTTTTCACTTGTGTCTTACTCAGGAGTATGTATACCTCTAAAACTGGATCCCTGTCACTTCTGTCAATATTTATTATTTTCTTTTTTGTTCGTTTTTTTAAACTTTTTTCCATTCATGTAGAGCTTCTTAAAAATATCCTCCACATTATGTAATTATACGGTTTTTATTTTTACTATAGTTTTATTATGAAATTCTCTTATTGCGTCCATCTTTCTTTTTCATATAATTCATTTAAAAATATATATATTAGCCTATTTTTCATTTTTTAAACAATTCATGGTAGAGCTCACTATTTTTCCTAGTTAATTTTCATGCCCTATCAATTCTTTTGAAAAAGTATTCTAAATATGTATTTTTCTATCATATGAAGTGCCCAAGAACTCATAAACATGCCTGAATACACATGTGGACCTGTTACATACTCCAAACTTAAATTCCTTCCAAAATTGAAAGTCTGAAACACTCAGAGTACCTGGGCAATAAGAATCTAGATTGAGAGAGGGACATGAATGTATAGGGTACATACTATATGGTGCACATATTTTAATGTGTAAAGGACCAGCATGGGGCCAATAGACAGACAATATTGATAAATAAAGTGGTGATGGGAGGTTTTCATAATAAACATTAAATGTCTTTTTAATATGATTTTAATTATAGTGGAGTAAAATTTAATTAAACATACTATTAGACTAAATGGGATATGTATTATAATATAAAATTTTAACTCATTGTTTCTTGGTTAGCAAAATTGGGAGAAAATTTTTGTTTGAATTTCTGTTTTTTTATTCAAGTAAATTTTTATGTTAGAACTATCAATTCTTTTCAAAAAGTATTATAAATATGTATTTTTCTATCAAGTAGATCATATGGTGTATTATGTTGTAAACTTACTGATGTGTAACTCTGTATTTATCTCTCTATATATTTTATACATGTATCAATTTTCTTATTGACATTTATCAATGTGTGTCTCTGTATATATCTTTCTATATTTTCTATAATAAACATGTAATACATTTTTATTGAAATATTTTAAATAACATATACATATGGAAGGACACTCTAATAATCTCTGTTCACCATTGTTAACATGGGTACAGATAATTGGATCTGGATCAGGGCTTTTTCATCTATTTAGCAATGAATAATATTTATAGGCCATTGATGGTGTTTTCCATTCTGATTTCATAGTCCTAATTCTTTGAGGTAGTAAGCATATTGCTTTCCATGTGTCTTTGTGAGCATATTAGTTGGAAGCTAATAACCCTCATCAGTTGTTACTAACCACCGTCTCCTCAGAGATGTGTCTCGATTCAGAACAGAAAAACTTATTTGTGTGTTTGAAAAATGTACAACACGTAGCTCATTCAAAGTAGAACATAACCTGTAATGCATGAGAGTTGATCATGAGATACTGCTCATCTTACCTTAACTGCCTACTTTTGGTTCCAGAATCAAGGCAGCTATAGTAGTCAGGTGAAGTCCATCCAGACAAATGTTTCTCTCCTATAATAATAACTCAGAGATTTATTTAACTTCATATTTTATGAACAAAGTAAAAATATTAGCTTTGAACCACAAACACTTAAGAGGGAATAAAAAAAAAAAAACTTTGTGTATTTGCCTGACAGGTTATCTGAGCATTAAAACTAATATATTAATATTGTTATTAACATTCAGTTATAATTTACTAGCACTCATGAAAAGCATTTAGCTAAGGGATTTCTTGTTGTTGTTGTTGTTGTTGTCATCATCTTTGTTCCCGTCCTTTCAAATTTCTCTTCTTGCTTTCTTTCTGTTCTGTTGATCTTATGTCTTTGCACAACACTAATGAGATCTGAGATATCACTTTCTTATATGAGTATTATTATTCTTTATTAAAATTCTAGATTTATACATCTTCATTGCTTAAAATTCACTTTGAGTTTACATCTTCAGAAATTATTCTCTTAGGAGGATACGCTTCCTTCCAATATGTGCTACTAAATCTTTGCCTCTAGTCACTCATTAGTGGAAAAGGATTCCTTCGTCTCATAGTACTGAAGCTTCCTGTATATCTCTGAATTTTCTCTATGAGCTGGCTTCATGTTTTACTTGTATTTTGGTTCTAGGAATTAACTTGGACACTAATCTCCTTTTAGAAGGAATAGAAACTTTGTTGAAAATTAATCCCATCTTTTCGTTGAAATACATTCGCTGTGACTATTCTTTGGAAACTTCCCAACCTCATTGACTGAATGTTATACAGCTTAAAATTAAACGTTCGTGTTCATCATTAGGGCTGCCATGTAGAGTTGCGCCAGTTGTACGATATGTGACACCAGGGGGAGCTATTCACAACATAGACTCACTGATTTGGATATTTACTGGATCAAGTTGTAACAAATGGCAAGCAAGTGTTTGGTTGCAACAAAATTTACAAAATATCTGACAATGTTTTGATATAAGAAAGTGTTTTAGAAAATAAGACACTCGTTTAAAAAATTGTAAATGTGTTATGTGAGCTGGCATCGGCCCTCACTATTGTAACAAGGGATCTGGGGATGGCATTCATTCAAATATATTTACCCAGAAAACACAACACAGTGGTTAAGCACATGGTTTTGTTTTTTTTGTTTGTTTGTTTGTTTTTTGTTTTTTTGGAGTCAGAAAGACCTGGTTTAAATTGTAACTCTTTTACCTACTAGCTATGTGACTTTGGGAAAGATATTTAACTTTTGAGAAAATTGGTTTCCTTATCAGTTAAAATGGGGATGAATAACAAAATTTACCTAAGTTAAAACACTAAATTGCTCATGAAATGTAAGCATACATTGGTAAAAAATGAGTAATGAGTAAATGCTGCTAAAACAGGAAACTAGGGGACATGCATATATATGTATGTATATCATATTTAAATAAGTAAATACTTTTAAAATGATACTATATGTAGAATGTTTAGCAAAGTAGCCAGCATGTTGCAAACATGCAATGATAACTCTTAGATACATATCCATGACAATTCAAAATGTTAGACCAAATGTACAAAACTGTTGGATGAAGAGTAGGATTCAATAATGCAAAGCTAAGGGGAGGAATCTTAGCACCAGTGGCTCCTTCCTGTGGAAGGAGCTATTATGAATATGGGTAGAGTCTTCTGCTTCCTTTAGGTAGAAAATACACATGTTCAATTAAAAGGTATAACTACCTTCCCCCAGAGGAGTTCCTAGAAAATCATAAATTCTGTGTCATCCAGGTGAGTTATGTCCACTTAAGAAAAATCTAAGAAACTGCCATATGAGAAGAACTTTTTCTAAAATAGGAAGCCCTTTAGAGTTTATTCTTCCCTCTGGCCAAGATAGAAAAAGAGTTGTAAAATGTACTTCTGTTGAATTCAACTAAAGTGAATTTCATAACTCTGAGTATGAAAATAACAGGCCATTGAAAAGATACCAACCAGGAGTGATAGAGGGTATAAAGTCTTACCTCAGGTAGAATCATTCAAGTGATGATGTTATGTGAGGAGCTCTGATCTTTTAGTACCCAGAAAATGTAGCAAATATATCTAGCAAACAACATTTGAATCCCAAAATACCCACGGAAATTCCCGAGGCCAAATAGCTGATTGAGAGCAGATGTGGAAATTTGGAAAGAGAAACTGGCTGAAGTATAATCCGAATGTGACTATTGTGTACAAAACCACGTCTTTCAAGAGGTTTGTTGGTTTAAATTTTTAGTGTTTTAATACTGTGCACTTTTATTTTTCTTTTTTCTTTTTTTCTCAAAGCAGTTTCTATAGACCATGAAAGAAGAAATGGAACCTGGAAAAAATATTCAGTCACAGCTCAATGTGGGTCTAAAGAAACCTTTAAAATTAAGTATGTAGGAGTATTTGTGTTGCATGATTGATTTTCCAGAAGCAGATGGATTTGAGATGGATTTGGGGTGTGAAATATTTATTAAGAAACAGCACCTGTGAAAGAAAGGGGAAGGAAGAAGGACTGAGCAGAGGGAGAAGTCAAATAATAAATACTGTAGTTCTGACAAAGCCTTAACCAGCGAAGTAGGTAGCCCTGAAGTGAGTACTGCCCGATATAGCTGCCCCAAGTTGGGCTTGAAATAGCTGGGCCTTTATAACTCACCTTGCTCATCCAGGGGATGGAAAATGTCTTCCCTCCTATCACCCAGCCCCACACACCCAAGGCCTCAGGAGCTCTCTGCAGCTGAGTTATACCTGAAGAAGCTGAAACCTGGAGACTGTTGATTGCACTTCTGCAGCTGGACATCGAGTCTTTGCTTGATAGATGATCTGGGAAGACTTCTCTACGTCTACCACTCATATTAGAATTTTAACATGGCTTTGATAAACAAACATTTAGCCAAATTCTGTATTTCTACAAATCTTTACTCTACATTTTAATGCTCTCTCCTCCCATGAGAACCTTATTCATTTTCATTTGTAAATTTAACAAAAATTTCTTAATAATATGTGTCTGAAATATGCAGTCTTCTAAATACTCTCCAGGTATGTATAATCCATGTTTTCAATCTAACTCTTAGATAAACACTCCAGAGTGTTCCTTTATTTCTAATACCATAATATTCATTATTTTGAAGTTTCTCATTTATTTCCTTTTATTATTTAGATATATAATCTTGAACTCACGCTTTTTCAAGTGAAACTAGTAAAGGTAGTACATTCTTGTTTTCTTCAACTATATCTAACAGAATAACAATTTACTGTGTAGAAAAATTATATCATATTAAATCATATTATAGAAATGTCATTGCTCACCCTGGTCTAGAATATTTTTTTAAATGTGATAAATTTGAAATCTAAGCATGAAGCAAACACTAACAAGGTTCTATGTTCTAGGTTTCATATTTGAATAAATTATTTTTCTAAATAACGTGAATAATTCCATTGTCAAGATCGGGGTCTGTTTCCTTGGAAAGTTTACATCTAACATATTTAGAGTTAATATCCCTGATATAGCATAAAATTTTTTTAAGAAAGAAAATGTTATTGACTGCTGTGATGTTGACAGCTTTTTCTTTGGCTTTCTTCAATCACAGTTTTGACATTTCTTTGACCATTCCAAAGTTCGATGAGACCCTTCAGTCAGGACTTTTACAGGAGTAGGCAAGCATGAAATTAACTTTCTAAAATAAAATAGCTTACAGATGCCAGAAGATCCCATAACTCAGTAATATGGGTAAATCCTTAAATTAGTTCTTTAGCTTCTTAGGTTTTTGTTGTTGTTGTTATTGCTGTTATGGTTTAAATGGATGAATTTCTTCAGTTTTTGTTTTTTTGTGTAGAAAGTGGATTACACCTTTTTAGAACAAAGATGCAACTTTGTATTATTTTTTTATGTGTGTGTGTGTGTGTGTGTGTGTTTTAATTTTGGGCTGCAGTCTTTTTCAGAAAGGCCTAGTTATCCAGGCATGTCCCTATATTTCAGTGTTACCAAGGCACATTGTCCTTTCACATTGCATTTAAAATTGCTCCGATCCTTTCCTTATGATCCCATAGGAGACAGTAGTGTGCACAGTTGATAGCCCCATCAGTGTAATCCCTTCTCTAAGGAATATAAGTTCTAACCTCTGTGTAAAATCTTGGAGGACTTCGACATGAAGGATTGTAATGTTATATAGGTTTCCCATTTATACATAAATATATCAGGCTAAGTATATTTAAAATGTTCAACTTTTAATAATGTAACTATTTAGTACATAACATTTTCTATATTTGTATTGACCTAAATCTAATGCTTCAACTCTTGCAAAGTTATTGTTATTGATTATTTTAAGTGATTCCAAATCAATCATCTAGAATAGTGACTTTGTGTGTGTGTGTGTGTGTGTGTGTGTGTGTGTGTATGAGGATTCTCTGGTGATTTGGACTATAAAGGATAATGTGGAGATTATTTGTCAAGATTCTTAAGGCAAATTTTCTCTCCTATATCCACTTACATACTATCAGCTGTGAAACACTGACAGACTTTTTGTATATTGTAGTGTATTCTCAAAGCCACAAATCAAACACTTAAACGGAGTTGGCAATACCAGATTCTCTGAACTAATAATTTATAAAACAAATTCTCCTTCCACTCTGTTTTAGTGTGAAAAGTTCCTTTTGTTACCATGGTAGGATATGGAACCTCAGTGGTAAATGCCAACCCAGTCTAGGTCCGTACCTCAAAGGGACCAGTGGGCCATTGACCAATCCTATGTTCATTTCCCTGTTACCTTAATATGTATTTGGGATGGATACATTTAGATTTGGAAGAATCTTCACATTTATTCCAAGACCTGTGGAATAAGAAAATAAAATGAAAGATCCAAGTGGAAGTCCTAATATTACATTCCTCCACTTAGGTCTAAACAATTAAGTTGAACCAATATTATATCTAAGTACGTGGCAGAAGTTAGTGCCATCCTCATAAATTTATAGGATGCGGTGTTAATGATCTCTATCATAGCCCATTTTCCAAAATAAATAACAAGTTATTGTACCTTGCATCTACTAGTACAACAAAATAGGTGCCATACTTGGTATATTTCTTTGTATTCTGAGAACCACACATGCTACACATAGGCTCCAACCTATTTACTAGTGCCTTGAAAAGCTGTCGGTTCTGAGTAGGGTGTAAAGGAAAAAAAATGTTCTATAACAGATTCATACTTGATATCTGAAGTTGCACCAATTAGACCATATGATCCTGCAGATCTCAAGTTGCTAGAGGTGTCTATGGTAGGAAGGAATGCTTTTCGGTGTGTCTCATAAGCCTAGCTTCTCTAAAGAACTGGACCATAGTTACCATAAATTTGGACCATGCCATCAGCAGCAAAAGACTATTTTTCATGTGAAAAGCACCTCGTGATATGTTACTGGACCCTAGTAGAAACTGAATGCCTATGCATGAGAAAAAAAGTAAGTGCACTGGGAAAAAGCACCACTTCATTGTATAAATGGCACAGTGCATACATATTTGGTACTGAGATGGTTCAGTGTACACAGGTTAGCTTAACAAACAAGTGGCCTGTGCACTCGCATCACTGGTCTGTTGTATTCACACCTCCAATCCACAGCATATCATGGCCATGTGGTGGTTTATGTAGGAGATAATTAAAAATTAAGAAAAAAGGTCTGGTTTATGGATGGCTTAGTTAAATATTATGATACAAGAAAAAATTATCTTCTGGTGCTCAAAATATGACTTCGAGGTGGCCTTGCAAGACCCTGTTGAAGAGAAAACTTCCCAGTAGATAAAACTCTAAGAAATAACCCCTGAACATCAACTTGGTATAGAGGGAGAGTAACTCAAGGCAACTCCTAAGTTGTGACTACCTTGGCTGTTTGGTCAGAGGCCAGGAAGGAAGACTACTAGAAAATTAGAGGCAATATATCCAGGTAAGGAAACACGTGGATGGTCGTGCAGGAATGAGCACAAGACTGTTGAAGATGTTTTATCTCACATCAGTGTCCATCAGGGAGCATCTCCCACAGAAGAGACCGTACACACCATCCAGCAGAGCTCAGCCAGCAACTGCCTCAGCTATCTTAGTGCCTGAAAAATAGATTGTTAATGTTGTAGCCATTGTGATCAGAGATGGGAATATTGCATGCTGTAATGGGAGGGTCTTTCTCTCACCAACGCTTCTTCTCTAGCTTTTACCTCTGCTTAGTGTTTTATGCACTTGCTGCCAAGTTAATTGTGTTAAATCCCTTTCTTACTGGAGTGAGGAATTCATTTTGACTTGGGTTAATACATTTTCTGGGTTTGCCTTTGCTTTTCTTGCCTGCAGTCTTTAGTATAATACTGCTATCCAGGAAGAGTTTATAGAATGCCTGATTTGTTACCATATGATTCCATATAAAATTGTTTTTTTCATAAAGGAAAACATTCTGCTGACAAAGAGGCACAACAACTGGCCAATTAGCACACTGCTATCTTAGCAGCTATCAACCCCTTTAGAAAGTATCATAAGTGCATATAGACTGTGTTAGCTATAGAATTCATTAGCTTGGGGAAGACGTCCTGCAGTTTGGACCGATGTACTTCAGGTTTGTTATTGCTTGGTGATATTTCCCATATACGTATGACACACATGCGCAGCACTAAAGAAAAGGATGTAACAGTGGCCTCCGATTGCCATACCTTACTTCTAGTGACCAAACTGGGCAATTTTTAATTCTTGTTCACGATGTTAGAATGTGCTAGGCAAGGATATCTGGTTTCCAATAAGGATACTTCTAGCAGGAAACAAAATAAGATTTTAACTACATGTAAAATTATAGCTGCCACCTGAATTTCTAATACCTGAAGAAAAGCAGGTAAAGAAGAGAATCACGATTTTGGTAATAATGACCCTGATTGTCGTGGGGAGATAGGTTTTTGCTACATTCTGGGGGCAAGAATTATGCCTGAAATTTGGAGAATTAACTGGGACAACTCTTGATGCCTCCATGATTGATGATGATTGATTGTAAATGGGGCAATTGTAGTGACCAGAGTCAGAACAGGAGATAGTGATTAGGGGCAAGCAACCAAGGGCAGCCAGAGTGCTGGGCAAGAGTCAGGAAAATTAAGAATGGGTGGTAGAAAAAGGAGATTAGAAATAATCAATTGCAACTTCAGAAAAATGTGTCAATGGAGGCTGTTTCTTGTTCTACTTATTGCAACATAACTGGCTGCATATTTTTATAACTGGTTGTAAGTCAATTTTCCCCTCTTTCCCTGTTTTCCCAGGGAAATGAACATTTTTTCTTTCTTTATAATTGTGAACCATGAGTGGTTACCACCCCAAAAGAATCGATGGTGGTATGAACTGAATTTAATATGAAGTATACGTGGATCTGTGCAGTGTAGCAGGTGATGTCAATGTCCCATTCTTCACTCTCTTCCTTATAACTTCAGTCTACACAGGTTTACATTCCAACTCCCAGCACCTCCATGTTACTGTTAAAGGTTTTTATTGCTGCCACAGACTGCTTTGCTGCTTTGAGTCCACTTTGCCAACAGCTATGACACACTGGGAGTGCTGGGAACTTGAAGACACATAGGAACAGCTCTGAGACAATGACAGATGGGAGTTGGTATATAAATATCCTGCTTCCTCGCTGATCAGGAAGGATAATGTGAACTCACGTATCAGCCTGACTGCTAGCTTCCTCAGTGGAATTATTAGTGAGTTCAAATTGCTGACTTTATAATACTACTTTATAAGGTACCTTCTCTGTCCTTGTTGGTTTCATCTATCCACTTTCCTACAAGTGTTCTCTTTAATTCCAAATTAAACTACTAGCATTCAGATCATTGTCTCTAGTTCTTATTCTTAAAAAATCTCATTTATCACCCTCTCTGGCATCCAATTTGGATGAATCTTTCTGTTTATCCCAGGCTTTGTCATTGTTTATGCTAGTCTCTGCTGAGACATCTACATTAATTTCTAGTTCTATGTTGGTTGCACAATCCAACACAGCCCTGAAAGCTCCATCTTTTCCAGTCAGAGAGCTCTCCTAGTAATAGGGATACTTGTGTCCATTCTCAACCAGATGGGAAAAGTTTAGCAACCTGGAGCTCCTGGGGTTTCCGTGGGGTGCCTCAGTCCTGCTTATTTATACATCCATGCTCTTTCTCTATTTTTTATGGACTTTCTGCCTATCAGTAAACTTACTACCTGGAAAAGTGGCATTGGTGCCACCTAATTTCATGTCACCAAACTGAATTTCTATCCTTACTCTCCTCTTCACATAAGAATTTGACTCTAAATGTTCCCAATAATTTTCTTTCTACTCCAATATAGAAAGTTTATTTTCTAATCTCTGTAGTAGAAAACAATACTACAGTAAGTATGCTTTCAAACTTAAGGCACTTCAGTGTCTTTAATTTCTCATTGCTATTCTACTGTGGCATCTTTATCTAGCACGGATATCATGCTCTAGCCTGAGTGAAAAGAAGGAAATAGAGTAATAAATACACAGGCATACATGCACACAGTAGTTAGTTAATACTTCTAAATATTGTCCCTCCCACATGTGCAATGAATGTGACCTAAACAAGGCAATAGTCATATGGATATGCCTTGTGAGTGAAAACTCAGGAAAGGTCAATGTTAGATGACTTTTAGGTTAGCAAGGGTAGAGCATTTTTAAATATTATGTAAAAAAAGAAAATATTCATTAAACCTTTACATATGACATGAAAGGGGCATGTATATATGTGCACACACACGTGTGTGTGTGTTTGTGTATGTGTGTGAGACTGGGGGCAGGAGCGATGGAGCTGTAGGTCATACATGAAAACTTCGACATAGTCATAGAAGCTTGATCACATAAAATGGTTAACTATATTTCCAAATGGTTTAATGCCAAGATTTTTTTTAAAATATACTTTTTATATGATGGCTTTTGAGAAAATATATCTTTAATAATCTATGCCCATTACCTCTTAAAATGTTAGTTTTTTTGTTTCAATGTGTTTATCCCTTTGCATTTTTATAGATGAATATAAGGCTATTTTACTATTATGTATGATAATATAATTATGCAATATATAATAATATATAATTATTGCATATATAAAGTATAATATTAATATTATCATATATGACATAAATGATTGTAGATAGAAATATATAATTAATAAGCCTAATATACAATATTTTACCATAATATATCATATTTGATATCTGATCATTTTATATATTATAGATTTCCAATTTATTTATTTGATAAAGTAGAACAATATATATTCTATATGTTGCTAATTGAATTCTTTAAAAATATTTTATATATTAATTCTTTGAGAATTGAAGAATTCTTGAGATTTTTTAAGAGTATGTTTTGCATATTTCTAAGTATATAAAGCTTCTATTCCTATCATTCTCATATGTATAAACCCATATATATGAATCATAAGAAATATATGCATATATATATACACACACACATATATATCCCTAATAAAATTATTTAATATAACAAAGAATAAGTATTTTTTGTTGGTTATGATTTCTTTAAGCAAGAACCTTACTGGTTTATTGTATATGACAGGCCCTTACTATGTCTTAGTTAATAAATAAAATCTAATCTCCAGATGTGCTAGTAGCTTTATTCTGTCAATCTCCTGACTTTACAGCAGGATCTGTCCAAAAGGACAGGTAAAGGATTGTTGCTGAAATAAACCAGACTCCGTCACAATTGAATGCTTCAGCTAGTGTAGGTGAAGAGGAATATAGGATGTCAGATTATGATACAAGAAAAAAAAGCTGAGAATCTATTGTATTGCATACATCTTGCTTTTCAACATACGTGAAATGAAAACACAGGCACATAAAAGGAAGACCTGGAATGGCAAAGGTGATTTCTGTATACTTCTGTTTTCCAGTGTTGCAAGTAAAAAAATGCAATGTGTTGTTACTTTGTTTCAAACACTGAATTAATATGTTGCTAATCACTGGTTTAACAATAAGACTTTTTATTTGTCAGTGCTTCTCTTACATAACTTTGAAGTTGAAAATTAATTTACCAATTTTTGTCAGTATTTTCTTGCAAAAGTACAACATAAAAATAGAATAATTACCTCTTACTAAAATATGTTTTTATAAAGTAATTACTAAAAAAAAGAAATGAAAGATTCAATAGACAATAGAACTCTCTGTATATATAAACTTATATATATATATATATGTGTAAGAATCATAGGTGAAAATAATCTAGCCCTCTCAAGAAATATATTAGAAAGTATAAAGACATACGATTGCTATCTAATATCTATTGAGAGGTTTTCATGTGCCAGACATGTTGCTGATCACAATAATTAAGTTATTTTTATTTTCCTTAAAAATGAACAAAACAACAATAGCAAAGCAAATATGAATTAGAAACTGCTACCATTTTACAGAGTGAATAATGCAAGATCACATAGCAAGTAAGTAGTCAATTCTTATCTAAATCCAGGTATTTCTAATCTGGAACCTGAACTGTAAATCACTCTACTTTTTGTGTCACTACGAAGTGATACATAAATACACTGATAATTTGTATGTTATTATACTTCTTCTTGCTGTGAGGAAGAGAATCTTCCTCTCTGTGATTGAAAAAAAATATATATTTCTAGCCTCAGATTCAACTAGTTAGTCTATAAGAACTGCCAAAAGCCAGCCATAATAGGTACACAGAGTTTTTCTGCCAAACTATGCTTTCTGATACGTGGGCAGATGAGATTGCAATCCACAAAGCTCAATTTCTCCTGGATACAGTCTTAAGTGGAAGACATGGTGTGTTTTCACCACAAGGGATATGTAATACTCTGTAATGACTAGTTGTACACACCCTTTCTGGTGAATGCACCTCTCTACCTCTCTTTGAAGTTCACTGCTGTTAAATTCAATGTGCATAGAATCCCTGAAACCATGAAGCTAATTAATGTCAACCAACAATATGTATGTAGGCTATCCTGAGGATTCTCTCTCACTTTACATAGAAGAAACCCTTAGATAGTTCTTTTGATCATTCATCTATTTATTATTTAATAAATATGAACTAAGAACTTCCACAAATATTTTGCCAGGCAGTGTGTCAGAAACTGGGAATGAAGCAAGAAACAAAACAATCCCCTTTCCCTCATAAAGTTTATATTGGGAGGAGAAAGAGAGAGGCTGGTAAGGAATGAGATTGAAGAAATAGCTGAGAGTCCTGATAAAGATTTGGATTAATTGGAACTGTGATGGAAAGCCATTGGGAGGCTTTTGAGCAGGGAAGGGTTCAAACTTAACATTTGGTCTAAAGGAATTTTTCTGGCTATTATGTGGTAAAGAGATACATACCCCTGTTCATGTGGCCAAAATCAATTCACTTGGCCCTAGATTATTGCTCCCAAGATCCGGTCTGTGCTGGGTTCATTAATGTATGCTATGTGAATGAAGATTCAGGATTATGACCTTTGCATTGCAGTTTTAAGAATACCAGCATACAACAGTGTTAAACAGGCACTGATATTTGGGGACTTTGCTTTTAAGAATGACGGACATATTTTAGTCCAGTCTATTTGCAATTCTAACAAGATAGATTATCTATTTTGTTATCCTGTAGATTGCAAGCAGTGCCTTTGGAGAGATTGTATTTCCCAAAATTGAAGCAGGCAGGATATGTCTGAATTCAAAGATAAGGAATTGTTTCTTTTGTTTTTGGAGTGCGCGTGTGCATGTGTGTGGAGGGGTGTGTGTGTGTGTGTGTGATTTAAATGGTTTCTACATTTATTTTATTATGTGCCACCCTGTTTCCTGTTCCTAGAACAATGACTGACAAACAGTAGATGTTCAGCAAAAATATTTTAATAAAACAATAAATGTTGACCATATATCGATCCATATTTACATACTAGATACTGGATGTTCTCTGTACATAAGGCAATATGCTAAATCTTAAGGGTGATGTTATACGTATTGAGAAAAGACATGCTCCTTGCCTTTAATGAGTTTGCTATCTAATTTAGCTTAGGTTAATCACATGACTATTAACATGAATTAAATAATAATTGACATTTACTGAATGTTTGCTCAGTGCCAGGCACTGTGCTATGTGCTGTCCATGTATTTTCTCTTTTAATTTTTGCAGCAAACATAAGAGAATGGTAGTGTTACTATCTTCATTGTGCAAATAAAGAATTTGAATCTTGGAAAGTTCAAATAATTTGACGAAAGTCCCAGAACCGAGAAATGAACCCAGACAGTCTGACATGCCTTCTTAATAATTAAGTAATAATTATCTCTAAGGAGTTAAGAGTGTCAAGATGTAACTAGCATTAACCTTCAGAAAAGGGAAAGACATCTTATTGTTGGATGCTTACGGAAAGTTCACGGAGAAGGTGGGCCAATGAAGCAATACAAGAGAAAGAAAAAGAAAGCCATCCCATAAGCACATTATTAGTGCCAAAGCTGAAATGGTGAAAAAAAATCTAAGGTATGTGAAAAATAATAGAAAGAGACAATTACAGTTTAAAATGTCAGTTAAGTTTGGGTATATACTGTGTATATTTCTTATCAACACAATTATGTTTTCACTGTATAATTTTAATTTTTTAAAATTTCTAATATTATGACTAATAAACATATTTAAAACATGCTCAATGTCTCTAATTATTGGGGGAATGCAAATCAAAACCACAATGAGATAGATATCACCTAACTCCAGAGCAAATGGCTTTTATCAAAATGTTCCAAGACAACCGCTGCTGGTGTGGATGTGGAGAGATAGGAACACTCATACACTGCTGGTGGGACTGCAAACTAGTGCAACCTCTGTGGTAAGTAATAAAGAGAGAACTCAAAGAACTACAAGTATAATTTTGATTTTTAAAATCAGAGATACAGTTATTTGATTTTTAAAATTTACCTGTATAAATTATTTTAGCTTGTATAATTTGTGGATTTATCTATTTTCAGGAAGCCAATTTTGGCAAAATTTGTGAACACATTCAAGGACTGGAAATCGGAAAGAACTTGCAAATTTATTCCAGCCTATAAGAAAGTGTATAGAGGGAGGAGTGGTGGCAGAGGGAATAGGGGGAGTAAAGGGAGAGAAGAGGGAGAAACAAAGAGATGAAGTAGCAGGAATTGGAGAAGGAGAATTGGAGATAACTAAATGCTTGCAGCTCAGTGTTAGAAAAATAGTTACCAACGGAAAGTATATTGTCTATTAATACAAATTCAAGTAATGTGCACTATCTGTTTAAAGCGAAGCTGGCTCTGTCTCAAACTATTTTTACAGCATAGTACATTAGATCTATGAAAGGGTTATATATGTATAATTTCTGCAGCTGTGTCACAAGACCCTTCTCATTGTGCACCACCATGAAGGGCCTGTCTCCTTGCTGCCTATTTCTCTTTTTCTTTCCCTCTCTCTGTCTAGCCTTTTCACTCTGCCTTCCAATTTCCTATAGAGCAAGAAGACTAAGCCCAATATATTGCATGCAAGGAAGCTTTTAAATGACAAGATAAATGCCAAGGAAGTATACCAGTACTGGCAGGGTATTTCCAGATCTCAGGGTTTAAATGCTTTAACCTTTAGATGCAAGTAGCTCCTTATCTCTGATTGACATGTGTTCTTTAGTCTTGTTGGTTTCTTCCAATTTTTTTTTATCAAGCACTTTATATCTGTCCCTAAAAATGTACATGATATCATCTTACTGCATATCTCCTTCTTTTAATGCAAATTCCTTTTTTAAATTTAAAGCAAGACTTACAGAGAAGAAAGCGTTGAGAAGAGCATAGTGATAATCATGCACAACTTTAATTTTTCTTATTCTATTATGACTTTCAATATCTTTGTTTATTTACACTAACCTTAACTTGTTATTTCCTAATAATTACCATACTCATTACAAATTACATTTTCCTGTCAATAGTAAACACCAAGCTACAAATATTAATAATTAAATATAACATGCTTTAGTCTTTGACATTAAAGAAACCTACAGGTAGGTGATTGATGGTTGGCTTGGTAGCCTGTGCAATCAGCTAGGACCAAGGCTTCTTCTTTCTTTCTAATCTGTCATCCACAGTGTGTCATTTTTACCTAGAAGTTTATAAGATGGGTGATATATCTCCATCTATGATATAGAGTTTCCATAAAGGAGATGGAAGAAGGAGATAAATGCAAAAGAAGGCCTGTCAAAGAATGCCCGTCTCACATTTCACTGAGATCCACTCCACAGATCCACTGCACACTTTTCCTTATATCCCCAGAATTAAATACATGGCCATACTAACCTCATTTCATGTTCTTTGAAGGCAGCATACTGCTAACCAGCTGTGATTTTGGCTAAGATACTTAACGTTAAGCCTTAGTGACCACACAGGGTCCTGGTGACAGTAAATATGGAATATTCATCAGCCTTTGATCTCCACATTAGTGAGGATTATGCAGTCAGTGTACACCATGCCAGGAACAGTGTTAGATACTCAGTTAAAATTTTTGATTAACGAATGGAAGTTCACACTGCTGGCATGATTTGAAGCAATTATATCTGACTCTAGAGTTTAGACTTTGGACCACACTGAATGGCCTTATTTACTTTTTGATAAAATGTCTTATTTTGTTTTTTATTCATTCATTACTTTGCATTTTTTCCACAGTATTTTGTTTTTCAAATAATTTGTTTGAAAACCTCATGGAATTAGAATATTTTTATTGCAAATGCCAAGAACCCAATTTAAATAAGCTTAAACAAAAGGGGAAAGTATTGAAGGGATTCTGAGTTTTGCAAAGGAATCCAAGGTTATGCATATGCTTAGACCTCAGGAACAAGCAGAAATAACTATGCTAGCAGTCAGCACTTTTTGATCCTTACACTTGTCTCTTTCTGTGCACTTACATATTCCTCTTTTGCTCTGTGTTTGGTCATTTTATACTGTTCTGGCCCACAAAGCAGGAACCAACATATTGTCAGCATCCAAACTTCATATGTTATTATCTTCAGCAATTAGAAAGAAGTTGAGCCTCGTGGTTACATTTTTAAATTTCTCAGAAGAACTCAGTGGTTCAAAGGGGGTGAGATGTCTGTGTCTGTGTAAATACATTGAGAAGGAGACTGTGATCATCAGTTTTAGGAGTCTACACACACATAGTCGGGGGCTAACATCAAACTGGATCCCTACTGTGAAGTAGGGATAATGTGATCCCAGACCGGCACAGGCAAAATGGGCACACATAATCAGCAAAGACAAGGTAGGTATAGTTACCAGAATAGACAGTGGTGTAAAGGCA
This sequence comes from Avahi laniger, assembly GCA_963575035.1. Taxonomy (NCBI): domain Eukaryota; kingdom Metazoa; phylum Chordata; class Mammalia; order Primates; family Indriidae; genus Avahi; species Avahi laniger. Next base: position 72,381 of record CAUYSK010034171.1, read on the forward strand.
GCTATAGGAATAATCTGACTCACAGAGAGAGATATTGCAATGGTCAGTTGAATTTGGTGACCTTAAGAAAGAAATGGAAGAGCAATTTACTAAATTCTTGCTTGACTTATATAAACAGAAGTGTTTTAATTCAATAGCACAGAAGTCTAACTTGAATTCCTGAAACACAGTGATAGCCCCTCAATCATTTTCCAGACTTGAGCCAATTTACACAGACCCAAAATCCCTCTAGAGGAAAGAACCCGTTGTATTGCCGAAGATACATACCGTTAATATTTCTCCCAGTCTTTCTCAAAGGATTTATGACCTTTTACCAGGGTGATTGCACAGGGGAAAGGGAAATAATAAGTCTATTTGTGAATTACTGGATACTGTCTTTGAATTGAAAAAAAAATTGCTAGAGACAGAAAAATATCATTGTAATTTACCAGTCAAATAAGAGGCTTGTGGAGGTCAGATGATCAGCAGAGTGTTGGCTCAGGTCTATATCATAATTGGTCCCATTGGATACCTAACACCTTCAGTGGTTGTTTCCCCAGAAATGGAATGCATAATCACAATAGACATACTCAGCACCTGGCAGAATCCCCCGGTTGTTTCCTGACTATGTAGTGACGGCTATTATGGTATGTAGGCCAAGTAGAAGCGAATAGAAATTCCTGGAATGATGAAATAGTAACCCAAAAGCAATACTGTATTTCTGGTGAGACTGCAGAAATTAGGGCCACCATCAAGCATTTGAAGGATGCAGGAGTGATGGTCCCCACCATATCCCCATTCAGATGGCCTATTTGCCCCTGCAGAGGCAAAAGACCTTGGAGAATGACAGTGCATTATCATAAGATTGACAGCATGATGAATTCAATCATAGCTGTTCTTCCACAAGTGGTTCATTGCTTGACCCAAATCAGAACATTTGCTAAAATCAGTATTCAGCTGTTGATCCTAGAACTGCTCTTTTCTGAATACCTAATTAGTAAGGACCACCAGAGGCACTGCTTTTAGCTGTCAAAGCTTAGCAATACAACTTCACTGTCCTCCCTTGGACAAATATATCAGTGTTCCAGCTCTGAATCATTATTTAGTCCACATGTAGATTGTCTTTTCTTCTCCACAAGATATCATGCTGATCCTTTATATTGATATTATGCTGATTGGAGATGGGAGCAGGAAGTAGCAACTCTACTTGATATATTAGTGAGACATCTATGTGTTAGAATGTGGGAAATAAATCCAACAGAATTCAGGGACCTGTCACCTTAGTTATATTTTTTAGGAATTTAGAGATTTCACATTAAGAAATATCCCTTGAAGATGAATGATAAGTAGCTACATCTGGCCTCTCCAAGAACAAAAAAGTGTAACACCTAATAAGCCTCTTTGGAATATGAAGGCAACATTTTCCTCATTTAGATATACTACCGTGAAACATTTATCAAGCGACCAAAAAAGTTACTAGTTGTGAGTGGGGCCCAGAATAAAAGAAGGCTTCACAACAGGTCTGAACTGCAATGCAAGTTGCTCAATCACTTGTGCCATATAATCCAATAAATCCAATGATGCTGAAAATTTGGTGCCTTTGTTTAATCACAGCCTCACCCTTAGGTTTTTGGAGAAAAGCCCTGCCATTCTCTGCAGATAACTACTCTCAATTTGAGAAATGGCTTTTGGTTTACTATTAGACCTTAGTGGACACACTGAATGCTTATTTATGGGCCACGAAAGTGCCAGATGACCTGAGATTCTACATGTGGATGATCGTGAAATGCTGACCGCATCAAGAAGATTTTATTAACAAAGTAAATAGGGTTGCCCATTTTGTGGATATCACTCAGCTTCTTTCCCCAGATATTGCTATCAATGTTCAATAGGCTCACTACGGAGTTACCATGGTGGCAGGGATGGTGGTTCTCTTAGACTCGGCAATCATAAACTGCATTTTGTCTGACCCTTTATACCATAAATTTGGGCGTGCAAAGTAGAACTGCGTCAATGGAAGTGGTATCTATGATTTCAAGCTTGAGCAGGCCCAGAGGCACAAGTGAGTTGCATTTCAAATTAATGCAAGGCAGTTGTACAGTATTTTGTGAGAGTGTAAATTTGTTATTATCCTTAGTTAGGAATTGAGTTTAAATTAAGAAGGTATGTATGGGTGTCATTTTGACAAGGGGTAGATGCTGATGGTCAGTTTCATATTTCAACTTGCTAGGCTATTGCCCTCATTTATTCAATCAAACTTTAATCTAGGTGGTGTAATGAAGGCATTTTGTAGATGTAATTAAATTGTACAGTCAGTTGAATTTAAATATTAATAAGTGAGATTATTCTAATTAATCTTCATGATCTTGGTTAAGTCCATGGAAAGGCCTTAAGAGCAGAAGTGAAGTTTTCCTGAAAAAAAAATTCCAACTGTGAACAGCAGCTTCAGCTTCCGTCCAAGAATTAGAACCTGCCCTTCCTATGGCATGTCCTGGAAAATTAGGGTTTGCTTTACCAGCTCCCACAAGCATATACGATCATTCCTTGTAATAAATATCCTAATACATATCTCTTATTGTCCTGTTTCTCTAATTGTACCCTGACTAAAGCAGAGACAGAGTCACATTTTATATAAAAATATGCTGCAGTGGGAAGCAAGGCATAGAAAGGAGCAGGGATCAATTTGAAAAGCTGAGTGAGTGGAAGGTGGGGTTTCGAGTTACAGTGGAGGGAGCCTGTGAAAACTTAGGTGTATGGTCTACAGGTTTCTATTATAACATCTGTACTAGCCTGCAATCGATATTCAGCATGCTTTATGTTAAATGGAAAATTCTACATAGCTAGCATGATTTTTCACTGTACTTGCATATATCTATTCATTTTTTTCTACAAAATTCTCAAATTGTCCACATTATTGTTTAATTTAGCTGAGTAAGAATAATGCTCAGAAGTAAAAAAAAAACAAACAAAAAACCTCATTTTTTGGTTTACCCTTTTGCTTATTCTTATAATCTCACAAATTTTAGTTTTTCAGATGATTAGTTAAAATGCAACTGCAGTCTCTGTAAATACACAGGGACATGCTCAAGAGAATTATGTTATTTAAAAAAAAATATTTAAGTTGGGACTATACTTCTAAGTTTACATTGTCCATGTTTTTGACTCTGGGCATTCCGATGTATATTGAAACCATTTGCCTGCTATTTTCTAAGCTTTTTACTTTTCATGTATTCCTTTTATCTTTAGTTTTGCTGGTGCAAAATTGCTGCTGAATTGTCCATTAACTTTTCTTAGCAATTGTATTTCCAAAAAAATAAAAAAAAAAAAGACCATAGTAGCTTAAGGCAAAATGAGCAGATATTGCCAGTGTTTTCAGAAGCTCCATTACATAACGAACAAGGAAAGAAAATTAGGTTTAAAAATATTAAAGCAATACAAGGTCTTTGACAAGAATATGTCTGATGAAAGTTATTGTGTTCCAAAATACAGATTTAGTTTGCTGCACTGATGAAGTTCTTCCTTATAATTAAACATTAACAAGACAATTAGAATATATTATCCTTATTTTAAGTATATATTTTTAAGAAGATAATTGGAAAAATCAGGAGAGGTAAGAAAGATAAATGGGACTAGCAGGAAGGAAAGGGTAAATAAGGAAGAAAGAAAGAGGAGAAAGTACTGGAAAAATAGTTGTTGAAAAAATAATGTTCAATCTGTATCAACTCAATGCATAATTCAGTCTGTCTCACAATAAACTATCTGATTCACAGGAATCATTTTGAATGCTATCTTCTAAAACAGCAATTTTGCCTTTTGGAAAACTAATTTCAAATAGACTAGGATGCCTCTGCAGTCTGTCAACAATAACAGAGATAACAAAAGGAAAAAAATAGAGTTGGGGGAGGGAGGGAACATAGGAAGAAGGAAGAAAGGATGAAGGAAAGATGTAGGAAAGGAAGGAAGGAAGAAAATAAATTAACTTACAGAGCCTAGATATTTAGGCCAAGCACTACGTTTTGCTTTAATTTCTATCTTCTAATCTTATGTAAGTTTCACGAACTTTTACGTAGTATTGTGAAAGTTATCTTCTGTTTCTATTCCTAATTTTAAAAATGGTTTTTAAAAGATTAATGTAAAACATTTTGAATGTTTATATTTAGATTCATACTAATTTTCAAACTTTTACATTCAATATCTCTCTTGGAAGGTGAACCTAAAGAAATATTAAAGGCTTTAAAAAATATATGTCCATTAATGTATACATTTATGTAGATTTATTTTTAATAGAGAAAATTTGGAAGAAATTTAGTCAGGATTCAGAGAACAGTTAGTAAATTGTAGTACATAAATTGATAGGAAGTAGTATGTTCTCACTAAAATGATAACCATAAATACTATGTAGGGAAGTTTTTAAGGTAAATTGAGGAATAAAGCCAGAAGACAAAATAAACATCTGCCTTGATTTTAATTATTTTAAATGCTATGACAATGAATCTAAGGGTCATGAAGATCTTGAAGCAAGATCTGTGTTTGAGCAGTGGAATCGTGTGTAGCATTTGACTAATTATCTTTTATGTAATGCATGGAGATGAAGAGGAAGTTTTAATCGATAGCATTTTTTTCAAAATTCTAATTTCTGAAAAAGAATTGCTGTTTCTTGGTGACATTTACTTTCCTAATCTCTCTCTTCTGTGTCTCTATTTCTCTTTGACATTTTTCACATATTATTATCTCTTGGTTCACTTGTTGGTTATCGCTGTTTTGACTTTGATTTTATTTATTCTCAGACTCTCTGATTTATTACCGACCTCAACACTCATTTTATAACATACATTTTCTTAGATCTAAAGAATATTGTTAAAGATGAAAGAAACACATCTGGGGAGAAGAAAAAAACAGACTAAAAGACAAAAAGAGAATCCTCCGATGTAGGCTCTTGAAGGCATACAATTGAATTCAGTTGTACGCAGTCCATTCTCAAAATGATGTTTTAGTCCCATAGGGAATAGAGACATTAAAAAATAGTAACAATAATAATTATACACATACTGTCTTACACAGCAAGCACCATGAAAACTAGTATACTTTAATACACACACACACACACACACACACACACGAGGATATAATTTAGGTTTGGATTTCAAAGAAGGTATCAACAAATATCTGACATTAAGATCAATTATAAAGGATATATAAAAATTATCCAAGATGAAAGGAAGAAAATGATTGTTAAGGGCTGAAGGAAACTTTTTGAGTGGCAGAGATATAAAAAAGGAGAAAAAGGAAATAAAATGAAGTCATTAAGAACTTAGCACATATGAGAAACACACAGACCATGATTGTGGTTAAAGCATAGGGGAAAAGGAGAGTGTGTTGTTCTATGATGAGGCCACACATTTAGGCATTTTATATACCATGGTAAGAATTTAGGATATTTAACCTAAAAACAAGAATAACCAAAGAAATATTTTATGTAAAGAAGCAACAAGAGATAAAACTCAAACTCACATGTTAGAAGGACCCTTTGGGTGCTTTGTGGAGAATTGCCTGAATGTAGGGAAGGGTGAATGTGTGCAGAACCCCTAGAAATCTGTTGCAAGAGACAAAGCAAGAAATCACAGTGGCTTAGACTAGGGTGCTGCAATGAAGATAGAGAGACGTTTTGCATGGAAGAAATATTTTTGAGATAGAATTAACAGGACTTGGTGATTGACTAATGTGAAAGCAAAGAATGTCAGGCATAAATCGAGAAACTTATAACATTTGAAATTTTGGTTAATGAATACAAATCAAGGGAGGAGTCTAGGAAGAAGTGTCAGAGATATATTCATAGAAATACATTTTTTAAAGGTGATCATGAAGAAGATCAATTGTGTGTAACCCAGGTGCTTCTGGTCACGCTTTCCTTCTGAAAGTACAATGCCCACTAACTTAACAAAGTTTGATTTTCCTTTCTGTCCTGTGTTAGTAGAGATTGATTTTTTAGTAAAGTGGATATTTTCACTGCCTCTTCCTGCCATTGAGGGCTCCTCATAAAAGTCTCTTCACAGGGATGTGTGGCCGTCACTTCGGTGAAGGCAGACAGAGATTGGGATGCACTGGGCTTCCTTTCCTTATGTCGCCCTGTCAGTCTTCATGAAACAGTATTACAGAATGCAAAGGTCTGCTTTGAAGGGCTGGGGAAATCTCAGAATGTAGTTAAGACACAAAAGGTACTAAGGTTAAAATTCTAATTAACTTTGGCTTTGGCTTTGTAGGGAAGAAAACCTCCTAGACTTATGCTTTAGGGTAGAATATGATCCCTGGGAGATTTTCTGCACAGCAGAGCTGACTCTTGCGGCTGCACACTCGTTCACATGCAGTCTTCCTTGTTCCTGTCTCTCGGTTCCACAGCCTTACTCTCTCCCTCAAAACTAAGACCTCCTTTCTACTCTGTTTCATCCTTTCCAGCAGGCTGCAAACAGAGCATGGCTTCAGTCCATGAGTTAGCAAGCAACACTCCATTTCTCAGTTATTCTCTTTACTGTTACGAGGCCATGGCTCTTATTTCTCCTACTATAAATCCTGATCAGAAACATGACTTTAAAAATTAGCATTTCACCTAAGAGAAAATGCAACCGCTATCCACCTATAAAGTTTATTTGTAGTCATTTAGAGCAGAGGAGAATTAGGTTATTTTCTGCTACTTTGGGGTCTAACGACATATCAGACAATTAATTGATAACATTTGAAGATCTTTTTGTTGTTGTTTTTGTTCTCGATGTCCATCACATTACATAATTGTTGATTTAAAGCATTCCTTCATTAAAAATAAAGAAGTCTAACAAATATTCACTCTGATGTGTTATTGCTAATCTTAGATACTAAATCAAATACTGTGAAAACTAAAATGTTTTCACCAGATGGAAGGACCTGTTAAACTGTGACACTGGAGTTATTTAGACAGTGGGATGAGGTAGGTTCTAGACTAGAATGGATTGGGAGTTGAGAGGTAGGGAAGTGGAAATGGGATTGTCGTCAGCACGTATCACACATGGCTATGAAGAGGAGGAAAGAGTTGGAATGGTGGTCGGATACTGAAATCTCAATTCTAGCAGGAATTTTTCATTTTTAGATCGAAGTCACTAGATTATATATAAATGAAGTGGAGAATAATAAAACTCAAAAGCAGAGATAATGGCATAGACACAGGATAATCACGACTATAGAAACTGGGGGAAAGTATAAGACTCAGAGCTCAAATGGAAAGATTGCCTCAGTAAGAGGAGGGATACAATCTTGACTAAAATATATGTGAAATTAATGACGATGGCTGCTACAGAGGTAGATTTGAATAATATGTGCCAGGAGCTGGAAACAATTTTTGCTTTATGTCTTTTACTTTCTTAGTGACATATGATGTGATGCCAAATGTTCCAAATGGATAAAATTTGAAAAAGTCATTATAGATATTACTCAAGAAAGCTGATTAGAAAAATGCAGTAGGATACCAAGGGATCACTGAAGACAAAGCAGAGGTTGGTGATCATGACTTTTCAGGTTTAACAGTCTGTCAAGTTATTTGTGTGATATTCTACGGCAGTCTGCAACCACTCTGTACAATGTAGAGGGAAGAAACATGTATTGATGGTTAACACTAGTATAGGAGTGAGTTTCAGTTATGCCAACAACTAATTACACATACTGCTCTAACACATTTTACTATACTCTAACACCTTTATGTAACAATGACTTATGTGAACTTTTAAAACAGGATAAAATATATGTCTGCTTGATCAAAACTTTTGGAACTTAACACTGTGATAGCATCCCTTTGGAATTTCTTCATGAGTATGGAAAGTGCCCACCTTTGTGGTTTCTCAGCATATACTTTGCATATCTTTATTATAGCAGTCATCATATCATATTATAGTTACTTTTTTTTTGTTTCAACTCCCATTAGATAATACATTTCTTAAAGTCAGAAACCTCTTCTTCCATTTCTGTATCCATAGCACACAGCACTCGGCATAAGTCTGCAAAAAATGCTTGTTCAACACAAATGAGTTGTGTTCTATGTCTTAAACATCTAAATCAGAAATTATTAGTTAAGCCATAACTTAATATCATTACGTCTACATTTTAAAATCTATTTATTGCCAACTATTGTGCTATAAATAATGTTACATAGTGTTTTAATATAAAATTGCAGTGCACAGGGGCATATATTCTGGAAATAAAGATTTAATTCTCTTCTGTTACAATTTTTTTCATGAATATAAGTATAAGCTAGTATGAATATTGTAGCAAATGTGACCATATCATGTAAAACTATTATAACAAACCTAAAGTAATATTTGCTATATACCTGATGATTACATCATCATATATTTGATTTGAAATATATGAATTATTCTAACCTGGTTATGAAAATGTAAAACAACTTGTCCTAATTCTGACAAGAAGTATATGTTTCTATTATAGTAAAATCTATATGTATTTCCAGCAAAACAAGTAAAGTACTTGGTCAATCTACTAAATATAACTACATGCAAATAATGGTGATTGACTCATATTTCCTAAAATTAGGATAGAAACTAGGTGTTTTTAAATATTATTTTAGTCTTTTGTGGGTTTTTTTCCTGCTTTTTTTGTTTGTTTGCTTTGTTTTATATAGGGAAGATAGTGATGACTGGGAGATATTGATAAGAAGAGACCCATCGGTTGGTAGGCAAAAGAAATAATGAAAAAAACAGTCCTCATGCAGGTGAATTTTAATAAAATATTTTTACCTCTGCCACTGAGCTCCAATGTGTTTATCATCTTTCTGCTTCTATTTATCATCTTCTACCTAAAAATATAGTTTAAAGATAGCACATTTTTCTATATTTTGAGGCAAGTAATCCTTCTTATATATTCTACCTGCTTTGAGGAGTCTTCCTAAATAGAAAAAAACAATTGACTGTTGATCTATAAGAATCATTTCTCAACAAAAATAATTTTAGACAGTGGGAAAATGGAAGTTATGTGTCCCTTCCCTGGAGCTGACTTCACAGTTTAAAACATTAACAGGAGGAAGGAAACTGCAGCTGCAACCCTCAGGCTGACTGTCACTGTTTTTTAATGTCATGATCCAGAAGTTCAGAGGGTCATCTGAGAATGATTCTTGGGCTAATCCGAAGAAATGGCTAAAGGATATATAAAAATTGATGCTGTTGTTGATATGATACACTCTTTTTGCCAGAGGATTCATGTGTTGCTTAGAGAACTAAAATGAGAATATTTTTCAAAATGTTCACTCTAAATAATTTTAGTAACTAGAAAATTCAGGGATATTTGTGGTAAGCTATTGTCCTTTAATCATGCTGAGTGTAAACACATATGTCCATCCAACAAACGGTGAGATGATATATCTTAAGTGTTTTTGAAAGTGTATTATGGTCTGTGATATTTTTACTTATTGTATATTTTTCTATGAACTCGCACATCTTTTGACTTCTTATTTAGTTTTTGATCTCAATCCACATATCTTATTATTACTTATAGTATTACAAGATAAATTATTTTGAGAAAAAATTTATTCCAAGTTATTTTATAGATAAGACATTTCTTAAAAGATCAGAATATTTGCAACTATATGCAAGTCTTGAGTATATTAAAAATCAAATCATGAGAGCTTTACAAACCCTATTTTTTCATTTGAAAATTACAAAAGATGTTGCAGTTGATTTTCATTTTAAAATGGTAGAGTAAGAAAAATGACCTTTAACAAAATTTTAAAGATTAGAAGATCTGTATAGGTTTTACCAAATTGCATACTATTACTTAATTGCCATTAGGAAAGGAGAATGGGGGAAAAAGATTAGGATATGTTTTAGGATTTTTTTTTTCCTTTGGTGATTTTGCTCAAAAATTTTAACCCAGTTTGGAAAGGAAATTTCTCTTTTAAAAAACATTCCTTAATTGTTGTCTAAAAGACTTTTTCTCAAGGACACACATTGTAAAATACTCACTGTCAGCCATGTTTTAATAAACCAGAAGAATAATTTATGAAAAAACAGAAGAATGATTTTTCCAAAATCTTTATTAAAGCTGGGCATTTGTTGAAACAATATTAATAGCTGCTCATGTTGAAAATAGTTTTTCAAAAGACAAAAGCGTAATGTAAAAATAAGCATCAAATGTAAAATTTTTAATGGGATAAGAGAAAGTAAAATAGTTATCATTTGAAATACTTACTATTCATTAAAATATGTTGTAAATTTTACAGAGGTAATTTTTAATACTTATTATAATGCTTGAAATGTTATTTACTTCTCCCAGAAGAATGAGCAGAGGAAATGTAAAATTTGCCCATTGTCACATAGTTTAAGAATGTGAAGAGATTGAAATTTCAATCTCCAAATGTTGAACTTAAAAGTCAATTTCACAGCCCTGCATGGTGGCTCACGCCTGTGATCCTAGCACTCTGGGAGGCCAAGGTGGGAGGATCATTTGAGCTCAGAATTTCGAGACCAGCCTGAGCAAGAGCGAGACTCCGTCTCTACTAAAAAAAATAGAAGGAAATTGGCTGGAAAATTAAAAATATATAGGAAAAATTAGCCGGGCATGGTGGCACATTCCTATAGTCCCAGCTACTTGGGAGGCTGAGGCAGAAGGATTGCTTGAGCCCAGGAGTTTGAGGTTGCTGTGAGCTATGACGCCACAGCACCATAGTATCCTAGCCTGGGGAACAGAGCAAGACTCTGTCTCAAAAAAAAAAAAAAGTCAATTTCACCACAGATATGTTTTTTCTTGGCTCTGAGTAGAAACTTTCCACATTGAATAACTTATAAATAACATTTTCCAAATAATTAAATTATTATATGAGTTTTGTGGAAAATATATAAAAATATAATAAGATAATAATTTCTCCTAGAATCTTAAACTCTATTTTAGTGTATTTCCTTATAAGCTATATTTTCTGTAGTGTGGTATGTATATAGGTATGCATGAATGAGTGTGTCTTTATGGATTTGTAAGTGTATAACATAAACAATATGCAGTTGAAATATATGTTATTTGTTCTTTTAGTGCGTGTGATGTCATCCAATTGTGGTCAAAGAATAATAGACACATTTTTAATTTATAGATGTATATTTTTAATTCCTTTATGAATAAAGCAGTTCTTTTCAAATTTGAAATTTTATCAGTTGAGTTTTATAAAAATAAAGGATGATTGTGTCTATTTTCAAATTTAGAAAATGAATTATCTATTTGAAATTTTTCTCTACTTCAGTATATTGTTTATTTTAAATTATTATCTTTTATCCATTTCACCTGTTATACAATAGATCATTTATCAGCCTCACATAAACAGAGCATTTCCCAAACTTGATGAAAAATTAATTGTTTTTCATAAAGACACAGGCTCTCCTTTTGGCCATTGTTGGTCACTGGCTTGGTCGGAATTAATACTTTCTATAGTATCTACTTGATTTGTCAAAAAACAAATTAATATTGATTTCATTTTTCTTATGAAAAAACCAAATACATATATGTTGCAAGAAAAATTACCTCTACCTAGAAAGAGCATTACTATGAAGGAAAAGTATTCTAAGTATTTATGTTTCATAGCAAGCATTGAAAATTGTTTGTGAACCTTTTCTGTGTGCCTTAGTGTCTTTAAAAATTATCTTGCATATATCTTTCAAATATAAATAGACAAGACCATGTAAATTATACCTTACAACTAAATCCTCTATAATCCCCATATAGTAAAACTGGAAAGGTCAGAATATTATTTAATATTTTACAATTTATATAAAAATAAACTGAATCTTAGCTTCCCATTTGGCTTTGGCAGGTAATATGGTGATATTAAAAGCTTCTAGATTCTTTCTTCGAAACTCAAATGGTAATCTGACATCACCTTCAGTTTCTAATTTGCCTTTTAGTTTGCTAACACTTTCAGAACTACTGGTATATAAAGGTCTTATTCATACCTTGCCTCTTTTATTTCCCAAACCGATCTGAATTTTTATTAACTAACCGAAAAAAATCTGCCCCACATATAATAGCAATGTAGTTTATGAAATAGTTCATTTAAAATATTATACTCTAATGTTGTACATTGTAAAGACTTTTGCTGGCATTATAGTTTTTAAGATAACATTTAGAATGTCATTTTTGAAGTATACTTTTATTTAGAAGAAATTGCATGACATATTTAATGTATTTGGTGTTTCTCCTTGCCATTAATGTTGTGCATACCTTTCTCTCATATTTTTTGATATTAAAAAATCTTTTCTCTCTTCTCATGAAGAGCAGAAATATGATGCTGTGAAATTCACCCAAGTGTTGGAACAAGAGAGAGCTGATAGGAATCCCATGTCTTGTACCCTCAGATCCCTCACCACCAAGCAAAGTTTCTAACTACAGATGATCATTGGAACATTAGATGTGTTCATGTAAGCTTGTTCCATGCAGTATGTTTTGTTTAATCTCACTATATTTGTAATAATCTATTTCTGTCTATATTTGTTCCATGAGGGGAAAAAATCAATTTACATTATCTCCATGTGTTAAATTGGCAGCCTGAAAAATTTTGTAATTTGGAAAATTTTAGCATAACATTTTAAGAACCTGCTACAGGATAAAGAAAATAGACTTTGGAGTCAAGTATTAATTCTGCCTATTAGTGGTTGGATGTCCTCCAGCAAGTCACTTAATCTTCTGTATTTCAGTTAATCAAAGGTATAAAATAGGCATTGTTAGAATACTTAACTCACTTGGGTGAAGTTTGCATACTTGAAATACATAAATTTTCTGGTACGTTCGCTAGGCACAGAGTACACATAAAAGACTTATTACTCAGTCTTTCTCTTACTTTTCAGGAAACATGAAATGGGCCAGTGAAGTACAGTAATTACTTTCTTCTCAGTATTTAAGTGTACACATTTTTTTTCTTTATTTTTCAGATTTAAATGCAGCCAGAAAAATGACAGAAGCCTAATGGGTGCTTAAAAATACTTTAATCAGGACTAATTAGTCAATGCATACCTGTACAGTTGCTAAATGATGAATTTGAAGTAGTCCAGCCAGGGAAAAGAAAGAGGATTTTATCACAGACACTATTTAGAATTGCTGGTACATGGTGATGATGAAACATATACTCACTTTCATTCTATTTTACTATTGTTTTGAGTTTCTCTACAGAAGATGTACCCCTCTTTATTGCGTTCCTCCTTTGATATATTGTTGACTGAACAGGTCGTTTTTATCTGTTGTCAGAATTGATCACGTCCCATGTGTCATTTCCATGTTTCCATGTGTTAGTGCTCATTTCTAAGAGTCCATATCAATGCTGCCTTGGGGTCAAATATTATTGTTATCATTTATGATTACTAAGAAATGATATTTAAAATCATATACTAAAAGAATGATTAGGGTATTGAGAAATCCATTTGCTTCCCATATATCTTCCAAAATCTTTTATGATGCTCTATTTCCAACTCAATTGAATATATATAATATTAAAAAATAAATTTTAACCATGAGTAAGAATCACAGGATTGAAAGAATCTTATCAAAGACAGAATTTTCAAACACAAAGATTAATCCTTATCATGTTTCGACCTTTACCAACATCCAGACTATTAAATGTACTTTAAAGGAGGATCCTTAGGCAGAAGATAAAAATGACTTTGATATGCTAGTGAAGATTTTTTTTTCTTTTAGCTACTTTAAAGTTACTCTTTTCCATTTCTCCTCCAAAATTTTCAAAAGAATAGCTTTGTCTCTCTTCGTCTACTTTTGAGTTTCACATTCACCATTAAATTCATTGCAACCTGGCTTCTGCTCAGCTAAAAGAGTTGTCATCATGAGGTTTTTAAGAAGTTCCTAATTTCCAAATCTAATGAACATTACTTCATTTGATGTTATAAACACACTATTCTAGTTATGTCTGTGTTTCCTCATTCTCAGTTTTACTTTCTTTTTATGAGTACACATCTTTTCACACATTCTGCATATTGGTGTTTTACAGAAATCCTTAAACTCACTGCTCTTGTCAGTTCATGAATACACCCACTCTCCTGATATACTCTCAATGATTTGTATATATTGCTTCCCATACCTACCAATTCAAGATTAGAACTTATGAACAAAACTTGAGATTAAGATTTACTTAATCAAGATCAAAATTTTGGGACAAATCTTGAGGTTGAGATAATCATGAATTATTTTCTTTCACATTTCCACCCAGTTGCCCTACAGGTACATGAAATTGAACACATCCCAAAACAGAATCAATTGTGTCTATTCTTAAACAATACTGTATTTTCTGAGTTTATACTACTACTATCTATCTATTTTCCAATCCTAGAAAAATGAGTTATATTTGTAATTGTTATTCACCTAGATTTAATAAATAAACTATTTCTAAAGTAACTTAATTTTTACCTCTATTTTAGCTGCTCAAGATAAAATCTTTCATCTTATTTATTAGGTATAAATATTATGGAAGTCTCCTAAGTGGTTCTCCCATTTCTAGCCTTTTCTCACTCCAGTAATTCTTCAGAGAGTTAATACAAAGTTCTATAATACAAATATGATCTTCTTTCCTTGTGTCAAGGTATATTTAATGCATATTTAAAAATACAGTCATATCTCTGTTCAGCGCTATGTCTATATTCTCCTGTTTTGTCTATTGTGAAGACTTCTCATAAGATGTCTTCTCCAGCGACATGTTGAAAAACAAACAAGACTTGGATCTAAGGAATCAGTGGCTTTATTAGGCCCAGCTGCTAAATCTTGAAAATATGATCAGACAACAATCATACTTCATTCTCTGCTACCATTGCTGCTTTTAATAGATTCACAATGTTATTACTGCAAACAGATAATTGCTGTATGATAGTCCCCCTTACGTGTTGAAATGACGAATGGCCATTGCTGCTAGAATTTCAACAAATTGTTTCTCAGATCTGAAAAGATGTCTCTTTAAGCCATGATATTTGATCCCATCATAGTTTTGTGTTCTTGGTGCAATAGCATTTGAGTGTACATTAACACACACACACACACACACACACACATACGCTTTTCCCAAACATGTGTCCCTAGTTTTAGGATGTCTTCTTTAGGAATAATTCTAGCCTGAGACTTGCTTTTCCACCAACAAGCCATCTTCTATGACAATGAAGTCTCAAGAAACCAGTCCACGAATACACTTTATTCTGATGATTTCCTCCTTGAAAACGTTGAACTACCAAATGTCTTCTCTCAGGGCTCCACAATCAGTGTTAAATATTCAACAACACTGATTCTCATAAGGTTAGGAGTAAGAATCTTGATTCCTTTTTCTCCCAAAAGGGAAGACGGTTACCACTACTCCATATCCAAAAAATTTGCTTTTCCTGTTTCATATTGTATAATTTTTCCACATCAATGACTACTACTAAACATAATTCACAGTGACTGTCTATGATGTATTATATAAATATACCATCCTTTATTAACCAATATCCTTATATAGGCTGATTATTACAAAATGTTTTTTCTATTAATACTTTTGTAAACTGCATATTTTTCCATAGGTTTTACAGATGCTGAAAAGGCTCTTAGACACAGAAATATATTTAATAATAAAACTGCACAGAGGCAGCATTTAGTAGGACTTCGACCTTTCTGGTTATAAGATGGCAGTAGCCATGCAAGGAGAAAGCTATTACCTATACCACAGGGATTATAGCAGAATCTTAACTTAGTTGTTTGTTTGATTGTTTGTTTTATGCCCTAATTCTTCTATAAAGTGGTGAATTAAGACGAAATGATTTAGGTTTTTTCAGTTAAAAAGTGCTGAAGTCAAAGCCTTTTCTGTTTAATACTAACCAGCAATTCTTAACTGAAAAGTTTTTTTTTTTTTTTTAACAGTAGGGAAATAAGTTTGATCGACCTTTCTGATGAGGACATTATTGAAAATTCCTGTCATCTCATATTCTTTTTTTCCCTATGTACTTTCCACTGACCTTTATTGAATAATTCTGAATTAGATTTAAATATCCTTTGGTCTTTGTGATATTTACTATTGAAATATCATTTGCTTTGTGGATCATTTTTAAGAGGTTTCTTTATGCACACAGCATTACTATAAATGAGCCACAGATACTTCATAAAGTCTTTCTTCTCTAATCTTTTTATCCTCTCAGCTAACATTTTATTTCAACATATATACTTTAATTCTAAAATATACTTTTTTATTGTAAATACGAATACCTTGTTTTATTGTTTTTAGTGTGTGATAAGTTATGATCTTCTAATTATTTTGATTGGTGACTCTAAGATAAACTAATGCTGATAAGATAAAAATCAACTTAATGAATGTAGCTTCAATGCATTCAAATAGTATTATTTTTCAGTGCAATGCAATTTAACAAAGATATTTGAATGCCTAGTGTTTGCAAGATCCTGTGCTACGTATAGAAGAGATAGAGGAAAACGTGGCTTCATAATTTTATAATTGTGCACAATTT
>CAUYSK010034175.1:0-39800 GCA_963575035.1 Avahi laniger
TTTCTTTCTATTTTTTGGTAGAGATGGGGTCTCGCTCTTGCTCAGGCTGGTCTCGAACTCCTGAGCTCAGAACGATCCGCCCACCTCGGCCTCCCAGAGTGCTAGGATTACAGGCGTGAGCCACCGCGCCCGGCCTATAATGGCAAATTCTTATAAATGCTTCTTTTGCTTCATATCCTTCTGTAATGCCTCACATAACAAAGCCATTATAATTATATTGCTAACTTATAAGGAAGAATATCATAAGTCTGAGTCTTTTTTAATCTTTATTATCATTACTTAGATTTTTTTCTCTACAGTATTTGCTGTACAAAGAAGTTTGTTATTGAAAAATTAAGCTTGTCATTTCTGGAAGTTTATTTTTCCAACTCTTTAAGGATATTTAAAATTCAAATCCTGTTCCTCAATATGATACAAAAATTTACTTATTAAGGCGAACACTAATGAAGGGGGTTGATAAAAGCTCTGGAATTCCATGTAGTTTGATCTTAATTTAAAATTGAACTCACTATAACTTCATTATTTCAGATTAATTTACACTAACTTCAACTTTAATTTAATCCTCAGCATATGCTGCTTTTTTGCATTGGTCTTTTCAAATAATGTCTATTTTCTTTAATTTAGGTAGTAATTTAATAATTAACTCAAAAACATTTTTGCTTGCCCACCTAGCAGGACAAGACACTACAATAAACATTTTCACATAGACTTCACACTCATGATACTTCTCTCAGGCTGTGCCTATTATTTCTGAGAACCTGAGTCCTAAAGTGATTTAAGTGATTTGTATGAAAACAAGCAGTTAAACTCTGGGAGAGCCATATCAACCCAAGTTGTCTGACTCCACACCTAGTATTTTTTCAAGTACTCTTCTTGTCATCATCACTAATGTTTTCTGAAAATGCGTATGATTTTTCCAACAGTTCTTTTAAGATTATAAAAATGTAAAATAATCACCTTCTCAAATTCTAATCTAAAACACATTCAGTACATTTGTTAAACTAATTGGAAACCACTTGAAAGCAAAACATAAAGAAAAAAACTTAGGGCATAAGGTAATTTTTTGGTGAAAAGGAAAAATAATGAGCAACTGAGTCACAGGTCATCACGGTTCTCTGTATGGGAAAGGAGCGACAAACAGTTCCTTCTGCTCATAAGTCAAGTAAGTTGGCTTCATGGTGGTGGACAAGAATATGTCAGTCATAATTTAAATTCAAACTGATTTTAATGATTTCCAAAGCAAGAAAATCTAGAAGCCCATGGATTTCTCCCAAGTATGGTAACATGTCAAATGGGGGACAGAGATGTATTAACTAGGTTTACTTTCCTTTCCTCTGTAACATTGATATTTGCCCTTGTGCCAGACCCTTCAACTCTATTCACTCTTGTACTTGAGTAAAAGGGAAGAGAAAGACACCTGTAGAGAATGAGCTTTCTTGTGACATGAAGGCCATTTACAAAGAAAGAATAAGTCTTGTCCACAGAACACTACATTATTCAAATACTATAATCTAAGGATGTTGGTTCAGTTTCTTAGAACTTATTGCAAATGTGACCAAGCTGATTATCCAATCACTCAACTACAGATCAAGTTTTGTCTTGCACAGCACACTACATGGCCAACTGTGCCACTAGTTTGTGCTACTGACCACAAGTGGGATCAGATCTGAGATGCTAGTTGACTACAAATATCAGTTAAAATACATGGCCTTCAGTTATTTGTCATTATACATGAGAGAAAGTCCAATAACATATCTATAGAAATCCTGATAATTTAAGCCAGCAATTATGGATAGTCTCTCATACACCTATTAATTTCATTATATTTGTTCATACAAATAAATTCTTCATTTGTCTTCATATTAAATAATAACAATGATTTTAAAACTGATAAATCAAAGTATCAGTTACTTAAGTAACTGATACTTAAGTTAGCATATGAGTTCTTTTCCTTCTCTTATATAGCTTTTCCTACAGAAGAGTAAAGAATGTTCTTATAGGAAAACCTCAAAATATATAAAAAGGTAACCAGAAATTTAAACTAAGTTATAGGTTATAAGGCAGATTGGCTATTGGAAAATGTACAAATGTTCTTCAGAATAACATTCACATGAAATGTGTTTTGATTGTTGCTTTGATCACAGGCTCAGAAGTGATGGAGGGAATCTTATCCACTATACAGGCTGAGCGTGGAAACCTGTATTAAGCAATCTAATATGCCTAAGTACAAAACATTAAGTCTCTGGAAATACCTTAAACATACACCTGAAATAGCAGAAAACAGAAATCTTCAAACTTGAATAAATATATTTCTACTACTTTCAATTTGTAAGAGCAATTACTACTATAGGAAAGGATATTTCACAAAGATTAATGATCAACTGAAGGTAATGATTCCTACCTTTATGTTAGGCCATCAACTCCCTTCAGAAATGAAACTTAATCAATCTGTCATTATTGCACTGATGTTATATAGATACCAAAAAAAAGAAAAAAAAACCCACCTCATTTAATGCCAATAAACTGATGAAGATACAGGAATATAATCCTCTTCAGCAGGACTACTTTGAATGATTTTGTCCTAAAAATTTGCAGAGAAATGTAACAGGCTAACTATAAAGCTAAAATACCTGTCTAAATCCACATTCACAATAAATCATTGATTGTATGAATTCAGCAAGCTACAACTTCTCTGTGACTATGATTTGTTTGTATCATGGTATAACAATTGCTTTCATTCACTCAATAAACATTATTTTGGGAGACAATTAAGCACAAGGCACCATCTTAGGTACTGAAAATACAACTTTGACTGATGCGCAGTCACTGCTTTCCAGGAATTTTAGTCCACTGGGGAGAGAACCAAGTGAGGAAGAAATTCCTAGACAAAATGCAAAACATTTCCACAATGGGGCAGGGTAGATGTGTGAAGCATATAACCCAAAGTCTTTGAGGTAGGCATGGGAGGTGATTAGAAAAGCTTATCCATAGGAAATGTCCTCAGAATAGATAATAATCAGGCTAAAATGTGGATCTCCCAGGCAGAGGTGATAATACATGCAAATGCTTACAGATAATTAAAGAAAAAGCAGCTGTGCTCAAGCCACAGCAAGTTTTCCTGTGTGGCCCAATAATTCAGGGCTTGGGTGAGGAGAGATGAAGCAGGAAAAGTAAGGGGAAACTAGAACATAATGTCCCTTGAAAACAGCATGAAAAGGTCTTCTGTTAAGAAAAATGGAAAATCACTTGTGGGTTTCAAGTAAGGAAATAACACGATCGGATTTTAGAAAGTTAATTTTGGAAGAAGGGAAGCATGGATCAGCCTCAGTTGAGTCCACTGAAAAGCCAGTACTGCAACACAGACAAGAGATGACAGTGGCAAAGGAAACAGAGAGACACTGATATTAGCAAAGGATAATGAGGAAGGAGCACTTACAGTTTAATGGGCATAAAAGAATGGGGAAGGAGGTGCCATTCCCAAAGAGAAGGTGAACAGGAAAAGCACAATTTCGTAAGGGTCAATAAGACTTCAGCTACAGAATTTGTGAAGGTTTAGGGCAGACATCCAAGTAAAGATGTCTGTTAGGTATGTAGACAGAAAGGCCTGCTCCCGAGGAGAGAATGCTAGGATAAAAATAAAGATTCGGTAGGTATCAGCACATATATATTCTGATTGAAGCATTCAAAGCGAACCTAATTGCTTAAGGGAATAGTGATATAAGAAGAAAGAAGATGAGATGAAAACAAAGCTTAATTTTTGCAACTGTGTAAGTGGTGGGGATAGACAGTACATGAGGAAATGTGTGAAGAGGTGTATAGATGGGGTAGGAAACCATTAAAGAGTTTATATTGTCATAAAACTTCTAGTGGAATTTGTTAGTTTTTATTCCCAGAATTCATTCACTCTTCTTATGGTGATGTGATATTAACTTTAATTTGGATAAAATCTTCATTCCATTCTCAGCCATGTCTTTTAGACTTCACCCCTAGGGTCTAGGAGTTGAATAGACAAAATACGCAAAATCGGTCAGCCCAATCCCTTCCTGTCTACAATGTTTGGCTCAAAAGTAGGCACAGGACTCAAATCAAATCAGTGTCAATAAAATTCAGTTACAAAATTCTGAGTTACTGGGGAAATAGATTCTTCTGAACTGATACTATGATTCTGTGAGTCTGAAGACTGTAACTTTCCTCCATAGAGTCTGAGAAAAGAGTCAAGCCAACAGTGACTAAGAAAGTTGAATCCTATGACATCACTTGAGTCCTTAATCAAAGGACTCAAGTTTGAAGTTCATTCTCTCCAACTTTCTACCAAAAGTCATTATCCCAAATAGCCTAATGTTTCCATTATTTTCTATAGTCAAATCTACCCTAGGAAACTGCTGCCATATTGACTTTCTTATTTTCATTATTTCAAACACTTTCTTCTAACTATAAGAGAAATATAAAATCATGCAGAAATTTAATATTGAGGAAATTACAAGGAAGAGCATAAAAATTAATACCAATTCCACTCTTCAAGGATACTCTTAAAATTCCAATATAAAATAGTATTTTAAATTGTATATGATGGAAATTGAAGAAAAACACTCCACCAAAACCAGAAATAGACCATAAGGATATGTGCTGAAATGTCAATATAGGCTGTTTTGAATGACAAGAATGCAGGTGAATTTTCTTCTTCTTCTCCATGCAAGAGTTAACATGTCATCTCTGTATATTACATTCATGTGAATGAATTTCAGAGTTTTTTCCCTTTTCCATATACTATGGTTCTGCCCTTTCTTTCAGAGATTGGAAAGATCCAGAAATGAGAGAGTCAGCATCTATAATTCTCCCTTTCTCTCTAAAAAGGCACAAACTTTGTGGTTGAAGCCATAAATACTTCCAGAGGAAGTTGGTGTTTTAAAAATAAATTCAATATGCAATATACATACAGTATACAACAGAACAGTTCCATGCCATCATCAGGTAGGTGTGTGGGATTTAAAAATCTCCAACAAGAGGTAGGTATGACAACAGACCATGTGTTTCAAAATGTTTTAAACCAGAAAATGTGCATAAATTTATTGTGGTTTGAGTGGTGACATACAGAATTACCTATGTGATCTTGACAAAAGAACACTGGGTCAGCAGGTTGCAGTTCTGGCAGCTGAAAATCTAACATCAACCAGCTTGGGAAAATAATTTTTTTTTTTTGTCTACTTTTATAAAGTAAGGAGGTTTTTGCCTATTCTCAAAATCAGGGGGCAAAAAATACCTAAGTTTTTGCAGAGCTTAAAATTAATTCTCTGTTTCAAGCATTCAATATTTTCAATGAGGGGGAATTCTTTCTACAAATTACATTCTGTAAAAATAAAAATAAACACACTGCATAGAAAAGCACACTAAGACGATCCCCCAGAATCTTTTCTGAATAAGAAGTTGAACTGCTAATGCAATGACATCTTAATTTATACATAATTTTCCATGAAGTTGTTTGGAACTTAATAATAAAATAACATTTGAGCAATAAATAATATATCAAATGCTTTCTCTTCTGATAGCCCACCAAAATATACATTCAATGTGCACTACCTCTGAAAGTTCGAGTGAGATTTAAGACGACTCCCAGATATTTTAATTCCGTGATATAAATTAATGGTGTTGGCAAATATTCTAATGTTACATTCTCCTTACAAGAGCTCTTTCAACAGTTGATGACTCCTAACCAGGCCTGATATTAAATTCATGCTCTGGAGAAACACAATTTTAACCTGACAAGTGGTTCAGATCCTTTCTAAGATAGAACAAAGATTAATTTCATTTAAGGCAATAAAATTTACTGCATAAACCAAAACTTTATAGAAATTATATGGCATTCATTGTCTAATTCTTGAATTGGAGATGCCCTAAGCGTGAAGAGTCTGTGATACCTTTCTTTTCTGTCTACTGCGGCCCCTCTCCACAATCCAGGGGCTGACTTTCTACCAGGTCTCTAGTATGTCCTCTCCCTTACATATGTGCTTGTCTTAAGAAAGAAAACAAAGTTTTATTTTCCTTTTTAATGAACAGATGACTAACAACTATTAATTATCATTCAGCATGTATGTTGCGATTTTGAAGACACCCTAATAAGGAATTCACAATATTTCTTACGCTGCTGTAGATGAGCTCATTTACAAAAGAGGTGTCTGTACTGCTTTAGATCTTGTTGGCTGAACTACAGCCTTGTGCAGTTTTAGAAAGTCTTGGGAAGGTGGCTAAGATTTCTTTTGTTCAGCACCTCCTTTCTCTTTAAAGCCTCTGAGTATTTTGATTTCTTTCAGGTCCAGGCCTCCAAACTCAGTGGGTTGTGGAGGGAGGGTGGGAGTGAGGTTCTTCTACCTTATCATAGTTATCCCAAATCCCCCTCTGGAATTTGACTCCTGTTTGAACTTAAGGAGTAATTAAAATACAGTCATGCCTAACTCTCAACCCTAGCCAAATGCTTTACGCTTTTCTATTACAAGAATGCTCATCTCGGAAGCCAAGATTCCAGAGCCTCTGTTTGTCCCTAGGCTGGAAAGTCACTTCATTGACACAGCTGTTTAGATGAAATGGAGATAGTAGAATGGAGTCCTGACTTCTCACTCACCCTCCACCACAGCCCCTGAAGGGTCTGCATGAAACTTTGGGGCTTTCTGAAGCACAATGTTTGAAAGCCCCTAGTTTAGAATGACCTTCCAGACTCTTTCCTCATCCCAAATCTTTGGATTCTACATAACTTAAGACTATCGGATTCTTTGAACAACACATATTCTTCCTTATTTAGGATTTTAGTATATAGTCCCTTATATTCAAAAATATGAGAATTGCATTAGAGACCAAATTTCCTGTATATTTACCATAATTTGGGGACACAGATGTATAGCAGATTATGGCACTAGATCTTTAATCCATTAAAAATGTCAAAAATTTGGTAACTTCTTACGGGATGAAGTAAAAGATTGTGGTAATAGGTGAATATAGGTAAATTGCAGAAAGGGAAGTTTAAAGGTATTTTGTCTATTGAATATATCAGCAAATTTCCACTTTCTTTTAAATTAAGGTCAAGAAGGTCCCCACCGCTGTACTGCAATGTCCTGATGCCTAGGTCTACTGCTGGATGAATATTCAGCTTTGATCCTGTAACTGGACCCAATACATTTGTCTGGAGCTGATACTGCCCTCTGGCTGCCAATGTGAATTAAATCCTTACACAAACAGCTCTTAAGTTTCTTCACGGAAAAGCACCTTCAGTTTTCAGTTTGGGAACTGAATCTTTGATAATATTTCCTATGAGTCTCTTATTCTGGATCATGAAGTCAATACTTTCTTCAATACTCTCTTGACAGTGTAGCACTTCTAAAGGGCCTCAGCTCAGTTCTCTCTGTTTCAAGCATTCAATATTTCTGATGAGAGGGATTTTTTTTAAAAAATCACATTCTGTAACTATAAAAATAAACAAACTTCATAGCAAATCACAATGAGACAAATTCTTTTACCAGTGTCTCTGGATTTCACATGTTTTTGCATAATGAAAGGGCTAATATAACATAACAAATCCTAAACTGTTTTCACAAGGAGTGGAAAAAAGATGTGTAAAAGTATGCTCTGTCTTGCTTCCTTCTGTTCACAATGTATCTAAATAAAACAAATGGTGTTCTTGCTCTTTCTGTCTGTTTCCCAATCTGTTTGGATAGTAGCCACCATTCCGCAGCCAACGATAATATCTGACACTTCCTGACATCATGAAAGCCACCATCTGTCTATCACCAAAACCCTGTACTTTTTAAAGACTACTTGGCTTGATCTCTAATGAAGCTTCAAGTTGAATGCACAGATCGGTTTAGAAGGAATTCAGGGAATAATTGACAAATAATCTGTATAAAATCACGTTTTCATTAGATTTCATCTGAAAACATAAAATGAAATATTAAGGCAGCTTTGCAGGCAGAAAAAGCTTGGTTTAGGTTTCAATTGTGTTTCATTTCCGATTTGCCTGTGAAAGTTTAGACAGTGTTGAACACCAGGAATAAACCTAAACTAAAACCTAAGCTTTAAATTCAATATTTTCAGTCTTGTAAAATTAAACAGTTAGACATGACTTTGCAGTGTGTATATTTGAGCTATGGAAAAAGAAGAAGAAAATCCATCAATTATTTTCCCAAGGCTTGAGAAAATCATGCCATTTAAAATTGAATCAACTTCTTCTTTAACACCTGAGTGATTATCCAGGAAACAAAAGAAGGTTCTGTATGTCTTCACTTGTAAATGTCACAGGTGAACACAAACAACCCAGTGCTGGCAATGTCAAGTCAGTCTTTGTTTTATTAAACTGTTGTACCTCTATGTGTACAACAAGGGAATTAGTTAGCAGGAGAGACTGTGGAAGACTATTTTCCCAGTTGATATTAAGTTCTTGAAGAAAAAAGTAAAGCTTTCCAGGGAGAAGACAGAATAACAAGTTTCGTACATAAATTTCATTACTGCACTCCATTCCTGTGATTACATATGTTGATTTCACACTAATGTCTTTCTTTTCTCTCCTTACTTCAATATTGTCCTGCAGTTCCTTTAACAATCCCATAATTCCAAATTTTGTGAAGTCATAGATATTTCTATTATCAAATATGTTTATGTACATTTCAAGGGAAAAAGTGTGTGTGCATATAATATATACACATAGACTATGTTTATAAATGTGTATGCATGTATGTGTATATGTGTGTGTGTGTGTGTGTGTGTGTGTGTGTGGAGAAAAAGAAAATGAAAGCGAGAGAGAGAAACAGACACACAGCAAAAGACTAAGTGTGTGTGTATGTATGTCTAGAGCAGCTTACGTTTACATCTTAAACTGAGGGAAAGCTATTTATGGAGTTCCATAAATAGAGTTCTGTATAAGAGTACTTATGAGAGTTGAAGTTACATTTCTTCAGAAAAGAGCTTGGTAAAATAAGATTTATTAAGTGCTTATTCAATGCCAGGTGCAAGGTCAAGCACTTCATACTTGTTCTTCCGTTTGATTCTTTGTTTTGGGCACCGTTATTATGTTATGTTTTGAAGAGGTAATTGAGGCTTAGAGAAGATAACTCATTTGCGCAAGATCCCGTAGCTAGTAATGCTAGATCCTGGATTCAAATCAAAATGGCCTGATTCAATGCATGTGCTCTCTCCCACCACTACCGGGCACTGCCTTTTGGTTGGACTGCATACTTTGATACAGTCTAGCTATGAGATTACAACAGGGAGGGGTGGGTGAGAAAAAAGTAGAGGTCAATACCTTCACCCACATGAGCAACAGCCTTTCAAATCACCATTGTGAAAGTCTAATCACTTATTTCTGCAAGGATGCTAATGTTCTGGAAAGACAAGTGATTCCGAGCCATTTTATCAGTCTTGAAAGAAAAGATCTTCCTACACTTTGGCTCACAGTGTATATACAGAATGGGCCCTCTGATGACTAAAAAGCAGTCTTGTTGCTATTCTTTGCCCGTCCACTCTACATCAATATGTTTTCAGATGGAAAGCGAAGAATGAATTATCCACTTGAAATAACAGCGAGGAAGGCAGAACGATTCACTTGAGTAGGTAGTCTGTCATAACACTAGCCTCTTACACCACTCAAAGCACCATGATCCTTAAAACCAACAGATACTCCAGGGAGCCATATTCAACGTGTTGTCCAAGTTTCTTCTGAACTCATCACGGAAATAGCTGTAAATTCTTTTCCAAACTAATTCAGGACAAAGCATGTATCTTCCCACCACTGAGTCTTCTACTTTCTGCTTGTCACCTTACCTACTGAAAGTTAGAAAAGCAAAAATATACAGCCTTGTGCTGAAATTTGAGTAAAACATGTAGTTAGTCCTTTTACTGTGTGTGTGTGCTGAATGGTACTGGGACTCTCTATAGACATTTGATTTTACCCTTTCGTTTAATAATGTTTGTTTCTCATTTGTTACATACAAACACATTTATTTCATGTCACACTTTCCTCTGCTGGAGAATTTGGGCTCATGTTTCTCAACTTAGAGATGGGGCATTGTAGTTTTTAGAATAGCAACAATACATGAGAAAAAAATTAAAGCAGATTGTTTAAATAAAAAGTGAATAAATTATTCAGACCAGCTGTTTGAATTTGGAAAGAATTTTCTGCATTGATTAAAAACCTCTTACTTTCTTTTTTGCTGCTGTGAAAGAGTGGGAGGTAAGTAAGTTGGGACGTAAGTAAGTTGGGACCGGAATGCTGGTCTCTGTCAAAATTCCCTGGTCCAGCCTGAATAGATGTGGCCACCTCAATACATCTTAAACTTAATATTTAGAACAATATGGAAAACAGTTCTTATAATGGTACACAATTTTACTTTAAAAAGATCCAAGTGTTAATGAAAAAAAACAAAGAAAGAAAAGAAAAGGGGAGAGAAATGAAATCCATGAGGAAATAAATAAAGTGACTGATAATGTTTGTCCATCATTCCCCTCAGAATCTTTTAAAAGCTATGTTGGGAATTAGCAAAAAAAAAAAAAAAAAAAGTGTTATCCTCTCAAGTTAAAGTCTACTTTGCCCTTCCCCTTTAAATCTCATCTTAATGCTCTTTCTACATAGATTTATTATGTTTGGTTCTTATTAATTATAGCCTACAAATTGTCTTTAACTAAATGTATTAAATATATAGTCCCTAAGCATTTATTGTGAGGATTTTCTTACAAGATTCTCATTTATATATCTAATACCATAAATTTGACCTTTCAAGCATTCTTTTTTAAAGCAATACATATAATAGATGATTCTTAAATAAATTGAAGTCTTTTGTGATTATAAGCTAAAAGCAAGAACCTCTCTTTACAGAGAGGTAATTCCTGTAGAATTGTGTTCATAAAGTATGTGACTTTCATATATTTGCTTAATGAATTCTTGAAACTTAAAAAGAAGAATGATTTTTTAGCTTACTGATGAAAATGGTAGTAAAATTTACACCATACTAATTATTGTCAATTTTTTCTTTAAAACATTTTTTGGTAGTATCAATATGCTTAAAAGATAAAATACAAATGTTGGTTTTCCACAGAGACACCCAGGAAAAAGCCCTGTATCTAATATTCTTGTTTGGAGGAAGCAACTGGAAAAAACATCTGTCATCACCCCATCAAGTTTTTTTTTTTTCCTAATAAGTTGTTGTACAGAAGCCATTTATTGGATATGCAGGCTATTTAAACAATGCCTGAAGTATAAGAGTGAGCTAGGGAGAGGAAAAAAGAGAGAAAAAACATTCATTATTTATAAATATTATTCAACTTAAACAGCCCCAAAGATATTTGCAGAAATACCTAGAGTATAGGGAGTTGTGCTGTGGGCTGTATATCTTTCATTAGGTATGCAAATTTACCAAGGCAAGTTAAATGGGAAAAAAAAGTACATTAATTAAGAATGTTTATAACATTTGAAAGTATCATCTAGCTTTGATATAGTATAGTACATTTTTAGACTTCTATATTTTTTAATCACAGGTGGCAAGTCAAAAAGTAGCTACTTTTTAGCAAAATAAAGATGCTGGTGTCACTGCCTTCAAAGATCCTAGACAAATGAAACAATGTTAAAGGCAAAAAGTCAAAAAGAGACAAGACACTAAGGACATTTAGATTACTAATATGATTTGAATAATGTAGAACTAATTGGTAATCTTAGGAAGAGAATTTAGACTTTCATTCATATATTAGAATATTAAATGACAAAGGAAATGTCTAAAATATGTCATGTGAAAAAAACCACAAAATTAATTTATACGTATGATTTTTAAAAGAACATACATTAAAGAGAAAGTAAAGACTGTAAGAATATAGACCAAAATTTGCATAATAATATTTACAGATGGAAACTCAATAGAAAATTTTTTACTCTTTTTAGTTGCTGAAATATTTTTCAAATCCCCTATATATATATATACATACACACACACACACACATACACACACATACATATACATGTAGAATACACACACACAAATTTTGTAATGAAAAAATTTGCTTACATTTTAATTTTAAAAGGGGGTCTTTCTCATACCATACTTATGCTATTGATAGTTATGTAAAATTATTCTCTCAAATATTATCATTTTCTTCCACAATTAATCTCACTCAAAAATACCTTTATTTGCAAAGATGTTTTCTTACTTGCTCTGCCTTTTTGGAACACTAGCTCTTTAGATTCTACCAAGATAAGCATGACACACTCATACCTACCACTATTGTGCTGATTTTATTCTTAAGTCTCATTATAAATATAATTGTAATGAAAGAATTATTTTTTCTTATTCCTTTTTTCCTCATTTGAAAGATTTATTTTTTAATTTTAAAGTCGATAATAACCTAAGGGTAAGAATTTGACATTATTGGGCAATAGCCCAAGGATATAATGAAGACTCCCATTTTTTTAAACTTATAGGTAGATTTTTTTCACATTACAAAAGTAAGACATGTATATTTTGGGTCACTTAGAAAATATAGGTAACTAAAATAATACTATGAAAAGGTTCCATAGAGCATAAAGTATAGGTTTTAATGTATATTCTTCTAGTCTTTTTTCCTATAAATTTTCTGAAAAATGATATCATATAATCTTAATGGAACATAGATCACAAGTATACTTATCTTTTTATGTATCTACTTGACTGTCTGAATATGTCCAAAGGAAGATGTTAAATTAGTTTCTTGATTGACAATTTATCTCTACCATGTTCAATAACTTTATTCTTTAATGGAATTGATAGACATTTTAATGATTCAAAAGAAATTTTTAATGGTAGAGTATTGACTCAATAGTTCTTTGTTATTTTCAATATTTTTTCTTACTGGAATATCCATCTTCATTCCTCTGCTCACAAATCATAGTATTCTGTCAAAACCCAATATAAGTCATCTATCCTTTGTAAAACCTTTCTTTTAGCATTGTCCTGGTTTCCCAGGACATCTTTAGTTGTTTGTTTGATTTGGTTTCCCCACATTTTGCATGTGGTAAGGACATTGATGGTGTCAGTGATGATGTCAAGATGACAATTTCACATTTCTCTTCTAGGTCCCCAATTTATTTTATTCTTTCTCATTTTCACATTTTTAAGGTTTATTTGTCCATAAAAGAGTGTCTTCTACTTGTAGGATTTTTTTTTTGAAAATTTAAAACATTTCTTTTTTTTACAATCAAATCAATTGCAAAGTTCATGTTGTGCGGTAATGTATAGTTTCAATCTATCATAAAAAGCCTTATTGGCTTTCTTAGCCTAACAATAGTTTCTTTCACTATCGTTTTAATGCTCTTTATCCAGTGCTATACATAATTAACACTAGTAAAAAAATTCAAAGACATTAGGTTTTACTCTGTCTCAAAATCAGGAAAATCTACAAAATACAAACACACAATGATTCTTTTAGTTTTACAAACTTTTGAATTGACTTCACAACTTCTTTACCAATGATTTTCTAAACATAGCCAAATATCTCCTCTATGGAACTGTATTAAAAATCTTTTCTTATTTAATCCAAATAATTCAATAACCTTTTAACACTACAAAATAAACATATCATTTAATGCACCTATGATGATGATTTTTTATAGGATCTGCTATAATAATTATAGAAATTATTGCAATTTATACCTTTTACCTTAGTTTAAGGAACTTGATACAGAAACTAGAATATAAAGCAAAAAGTGATAATTTAACTCAAATATGATCAAAGATGAAATATGTAAATGATACACATAAATATTTCTATAAAATATTTGATGTGGATTTTGGGGGGAAAACTCTTCCTTTCACTGAGTAGATTGGATATCAATGTTTTTCAATGCATGTATATGCAGCAGGTGTTTCTGGTTTCAACACACAGCCATTATTCTTAAAGAGATAAAAAATACTTTGATTCCAGTGCTATAATAAAAATGCTTCATCTTGCAATATGCATATCAATATCATAAGTTTCTGCAACGTCTTATATTACTTGATTTAATCTACTTAAGCAGTGAAGCACGGGGAGGGGATGGGATTCTTCTCCAAATTTTACATCTCCCAGTATTTTTTTTCCTCTAATACTGTTTCATTTTACAAATCAAAACAATAGCAATGTGGACATCTGCATGCAGACACTCTCATTTGCAAGAAACTACATTTACAAAAACAAAACACCAGGAAACGTGAGAGGGAAAAGAGCTGCCACCCAGAATCCTGTAGCTAAGCAACGGGATGTCTTCTCTTCAGTAACCAAATTATTCAATCACCCAATCACCCCCTCTGGGCTCCAGAGCTCTAAAGGATTTCCATCGTTTGACTTAACTTGAGCCATTTCTGCGCTTTTTAACTTGAGGCAATCAAGACTATTTTGTTAACTTTCTGAAGTATGAATTTTCAGCTCCAAATTGGTCACAGCAGTCCTCCTGAAAGTTCTACTATCTAACAAATGATCTTATGGGATACTTGCTAGAACTGATCAAAATAGCATGAATGAAAAAATATAAGTATCCTTGAAAAAGAACAGCTATGATGAATGTGGATTGCTTATACATAAGATAAGCTATTATTAGTTCTAAGTCTAAATGAATTTTTTCCACATGCAAATTTCCCAATTTCAAACATAAGAAAGGATAATTATACCGAAATTTATATATCAGTGATAGAATTGCATGAAATAGTCTACCAATGAAATTATTCTCTAAGAGAAAGCACCTTAAGCTAAGCTCTCATGATTTTTTTTTTTTTTTCAGTTCTGGAAAATACCTTTAGAAATGTATACATATGCCAGACACCTAGGACTTCTGGAATCTGGCAAAACAACTTTTTTTTTAGGAACAATGCCATTTTAACAGATGGGTGTTAGTGTAGGCATGCCAGGGAATCAAAATGTACATCACGTTCCACTACAAGGGGGCAGAATCTCATCCAGAAACGTCCGTCTGTGCCACTGGCTAAAGGAATATTCCATTGTAACTCCACCTCAGAGCCAGATCACTTAAAACAATATTTTCTAAACTTACAAAATAGGATTTCTTTCTCTCTCTCCTTTTTTTTCTTTCTTTTTTTTTCTTTTTGGCTTTTGAATATAAGGTTTCACATTCCACTGGGAAAAGTAGAATGGGAGCCATTGCAATGAAATTTTAAGCAGCAGAAATGCTATTATGGCCCATTTCATTTTTCGACTGAATGGCTTACCTAAATAGAAAAACCATTTTGTGGAAGCCAGCATATAATTTCTGTTAAATAGAACCCTAGAGGTTCTTTCTGAGTTAACAATTATTTTGAAGTACTTTTTGCCCTTTTTTGGAACCTATAGAAACCCATTTCAAATTGGGAATAGTTTTACTAGAACTACCTTACTGAGCATAATTCAACCGGCTGCACAGAACTCAGCCGTCGGTGCAAGGATGTTCACCCGAGGTAGTATTAAAGAGGCTATTTGTAAATTTTCTGGCTTTCACTGGAATGTAACAGAAACATTCTCCAAAATAATAGAAATTTTGAGCCTTTATATTTTAGGTCCCTTGTCTCCCTTGAATACATGAATTCATAAAACCTACCAAAGCAATCTTTCATTCTTACAACAAATTGTTCATGTGTAATGGGTTTAAATTCTGACCATACTGCTAAAACTAAATGTTTTGAACTTGAGTGATAATGGAAGCTTAAAAGGTATTATCAATTACAAAGAAAAATAGTTTTTAAGAGTTTGACCTGAAAACAATTTCAGCTTAAAATTTGTACTACTCTTATGTATACCTGTTTCCCTTAGTAGTCAAGTTATACCAGTTAATAGTATATTAAAATAAATTTCATTGGGTATGAACAGTAAATATTTTCATTAAATTATTTTAAGTCATCAATTAATATACATCTAATAATTGTTAATATAATGTACATATATTTTAATTTATTTTTTTGAGACAGAGTCTTGTCCTGTGGCCCTGGGTAGGTTAGAGTGCAGTAGCCTCATCATAGCTCACTGCAACCTCAGACTCCTGGGCTCAAGCGATTCTCCTGCCTCAGTCTCCCGAGTAGCTGGGACTGACAGGCACACGCCACCATACTCTGCTAACTTTTCTATTTTTTTGTAGATATGGGGTCTTGCTCTGGCGCAGGCTGCTCTCAAACACCTGACCTCAAGTGATCTGCCTGCCTCAGTGTCTCAAAGTGCTAGGATTACAGGAGTGAGCCACAGGACCCAGCCCGTATTTTTATTTTTAAGTCTGTATTTTAAAATGCAAACTAAAGCCTTTTAGATACCTCGGGTTACAGAATAATACCAAAAAGCACTCTAATTTTAAGTCAATCCTCACGAGTCATTTAGCCTTAGAAGTGACTTCTTTATTTGTGATTTTTTTTCTTTTAGTTCTACGGAATTGTTTTTTGTTCTTATTGTTATTGTGGTTTGTGAGGAATAATATCCCTTTTCATAACTATGGCAACACAGTTTAAGTAAAACAAATTCATCAGATTGCAGCAAGTATTATAATATTAATATATAGTGCTCTATCAAAACAGTTCTACCTAAATATGTTTGATACATGTTGCAATACTATATTTATGGTTTCAAGGAACAATGAAATCTGGTATTAAGATATATGGAGATTCTATTTTTCAAATTAAAAACAAATCAATTATTGTCGGTGAAATTCCCAAAACTAATACCTCTCTGATCAACCGACTCAGTAATTAAATATATTGCTAGCATTGAAAAGAAAAGTGACATATAAATGAAGTTGCATGAACTATATAAAGGTATAATTTTCTTTTTAAATGCACATATCCTAGCTAAATTTCTTTTGCAACATGACCATAAAATCACCTGGTAATTAACAGCTGTAAAACCAGACATCATTATTTCATCATTTTCAGAATATATTACTCTTTTTGGTAAACTACTGTGAAAAAAAAAATGCAGCTGTTGCACACCCAAAGTTATCTCTCATTGGCTATGAGAATTATCTAAATATTACTTGCTTTCATTTGCTCTTCTCATTTGCAAATGTGCCAAGTCGACTAGCCTTTCTATTAAAATAAAGACTACCTTAGCCAAACAAGAAATTGGACAGATTCTCAGCTTTGTCTGCAAACATGAAGAGGAAAAATACACTAATGGAAGCAGCATGATTCTTCATTATGGACCCCTCCAGGTCTTGAAAATCATCCAAGGAGCTATCTCATCAAATGTTGAAAATCTTCCAAGGATCCCTTCACACACACACCCTTTTTAAGTGGTGAGTTCCGATCAAAGATTTTCTCCATTGAAAATGGAGACAGAGGTTTCTGGAATGATTTTCATTTTCTAAATCTTGTCCAAGTTCTTTCCAAGCATTGACAAAAGATTCAACATACCTTTTTCACTTTTTAAGGATGAAATACCTCCAAGGACGAAGTGACTTATTGCCATGATTTTCAGACACATCTTCCCTATCATTTGACAGTGGATTCTGTCCTTGCTTCTCTCTATATATATTTGCCTTCATCCCTGAGGAATGGATGTTTTTCTAGGTCTCTTTTTGTCAAGAATCTCCTCATACTTACAAACACATCACAGACATATCCCCTATTTTACTACTGAAATATTTCCTGCTAGGAACCTTAAAGATATGAAAAAGCTTTGCCAAGAAGAAGTAACTCTCAATCATACTGTGTTTTTATTTTGAAGTTGAATTTATGTTTCAAGTACTCTAGTCTATTTTTAAATACATTATAAAGAAATTTATGTAGTATTTATGTAAAGCAGAACTTTATGAACTATTCATTATATTTATATTTTAGATTTATTTTAAGTAATTTCTATTTATTTCTTACTGTTCTAAAAGAAATTAATCAAATAATAAAAATTGGAATAGGAAAGGAAAATTATCAAATTACACACTCAAAGTTGCAATTGCCGACATTAATTTAACCAACCTCAGATCTAGTTTCAAGTGTTTGTGAAATCTTTCCCTTTGTTTTTAATGTGTCTCCTAGGCCATTTTGAAAATGCTCAAGATATCAAACTCTGTCCATTTGGTCAGAATGTAATTAATTGTTTTGGGGCTTGCCTCTTTTGGATTATTTTTTACCATTTAATCATTCAGTGTCTAAGCAGTGTTAGCCATTGCTATGGACTGAATTGGCAAGTAGTTAAAGGTATGAGCCTATCACTTGCCCAGATTTGGCATAACCCTCCTCCATCCAGAGTAATTTGCCACTGGATGATATTCTCTTATGATCTAAAATCAAGAGAAACTGTAACACCAGGCTTCATTATCAAAGTACTCTGTTTTCTGTTTTTATTTGTTTATTTTTAATTTACATTTTGATTTTCTGGTCTGGCTGGTTAGCTTTTCAATTATAATCAGGTATTTTTCAATGTTTTAATTATTATTATGCTAATTTCAAATAATTTTAAGTCATATTTAATGTTTTTCCTTCTATGTTTGATTAGGAAGTGGAATACAGGATATTTTTATAATATCTAATGTTTAAGTTTTACCTAAGTTTTACTCTCTTGTGTCCATAATGGTCAGAAAAGTAGAACATATCCTTATTCATGCTATATAGTCATCATCACCATCATTAAAGCTCATATTTATTCAGAGGGTAATATATGTTTTACAGATATTAAAATAATCCTTAAAATCACACTTTCAGGTAACTATTTAATACTATTTTTATCTCATACTACAAATTAGGCTATAAGCTGAGGCACAGAAATAAGTAAATTGCCAAAGATTACATATCTCTTACCTTATGGTTCCAGGATTTATCACAGACATTTTGAATCTACAAGTCATATAGTTAAACATCTCATGATCATTTTACTCAAAGTATAATAGGAAGAAGTCTCTTGATCAATATATTGACAATTAAAATAATTTACAAAAATATAATATACAAACATAAAACATTATACAGACATTTAGAGAGAAAATGACAGAGTTCAAAAATTTTAAAAAATAACAGGGGATGCTGAAACTAGTCTTGATTCAGAGTCAATGTTATATTTTTCCAAATGCCCAATTGTTTATTTGTCTAACCTAGCATCCCTGTAAAGCAACTATCCTAAGTACCACCGTGAAAGTTGTTATCCAAATGCTTCAATGGGTTTATAATGCTTTCAGTGTTTACTTTAAAAATGATAAAAGAAATTTGATTCCATAAGTACAATCTCTTCTGTTAATATTTCACCTTTAATGTTTTTTATAGGGGCACATTTATTGCTTGAGTACTTCTGAAGCTAGTTAGAAAAAATATATTGCATGTAAGTTAAAGTGTCTTCCAGTGTGCATATTGCTTCAGAAGCATCAAATGCTGCATATGTTGATATGAGACACACCTGGGATTTATGGATAGTTCATTTTGTCCAGGTAACTGAAGTCCTGTCCCATATGTGGTCCATTTTTTGTCATTAATTCAGAGGGTAAAATGGAATAAAATCTGTTTACTATTTGTAACATAGTTAAATGAATGAATGAATATTCCTTTGTATTTTCTCTTACAAGAAGCAACCAAAAAATGAATCGAAAAGCAAAGATAATCATTGTTTCTAATATTTACAATGGAGTGATGAAGAATACACTATTATTGAAATAAAATGCAAAGAAAATGCATTTTTTATCTCCAGTATTGTGTTGGCCTCTCAGTGGCCAAACCAAAATTTCTGAATAGCTCAGGCACATATAAAAGATCTTTGCTCTTGGGATTTTATTTTGTTTTGCTTGTTTCTAAATTTCCTAATAATCTAAATATGAGCAATAAGCAATTACAAAATATTTAACAGTAAAAGATAGTTGCCAGAGTTGAACTAACTGGAACATTGTACTTGAGTTGATTTCTGTACCAAGTCTCTCTAGTCAGGACTTTCACAAAATAGATAATCTAAAATAAAATTCTTTAGAGTATTCTTACTAGTGATAGTTGAAATTGAATTTTGAGCTTTGACAATAAACAGTTGTAACAAAATGAGCATGTTATCTAATCTTTTAAATCTTTTTTCATCTTAGTTTTCTCATCTATGCAATGGTAATAAAATTGAAAGGCAGGTGTAAGGATTAAATGAAATCACACGTGTTAAATAGCCAAATGTTATTTCCCAGAAATTAGGAAATATTCCATATCCTGGTAATTCCCAAATGTTTCATATCCTATAAATTAGGATTTGGGGTATTATGATGAAGATCCCAAGCCTTGGCTGCCACTGTTTGAACTTAAATTCTTGCTTCACTCCTTTCTAGCTATGTGAGCTCAGGACTTTGTAGCATTAAGAAGAGTGTTTCATAAGATCAACACTCAACCACATCATGACTTCTCTGCACTGTAGTCATTATGAACCAGCCTACCTCACCTTCTCCTATCCCCTTCTCCCTGCCCTCTCCCCAACTCCAGAACAGAAACAAAAACACACAGGCTAATACAAAGGAAGTTGCCTTATTCCCCCTGAAACAGTCCAACACAGGCAGTTGTGCCTCATCAACAGAAGTTGTGCAATTTTAATCTCTTCCAATTAGCTCTCTTTGAAATAGCCAGATGTTTTATTTGGTGACACCACCAGAGAGATCAACTGAAAACAATAAATACAATCTAGCCAAAAGGCCTACGGAACATCATATGACTTCCAATTAGCAAGGTTAACAGCTGGAAAACTGATGCCAACTTATAAAGAAATGCATAGCTACTGAGTACTACTTGACAATATAGTCTTTAAAATAAGTCTTTTCAAATCTATCCACTTCAGCTTCAGATTTTATTTTTAAAGCCAGTGTTCTTGAAGATAACCTTGAAAAAGAAAAGAGCGGCAGTATCTGTTTACTTAAAAGAAGTTAAATGGTGCATGTAACATCTCTGTTACATAGTATACAACATTGGCTGACTTTAGCCCTTAAATTACATTTGTCCCTTGCTTTGAATGCAAAGTGACCTATAGTTATTTATGTTGGTTTATATCAGATAATGCCCTTCAGTTTTCAACCAACACCGAAAAGTAAAGACATGCTGGTTAAACAAACAAAATCCTTATTAGCCAAATACCAAAGCAAGAGTTAGTCTACAACATCCAGTTTTACAAACATTTACAGAGAGCAAAGCACCAAATGGTGATTTCTAGATTTTTCCATTACTTTCCCTCTTCCTTCCCTCACACTTAGTAGAAAAAGTGTAAGCTTTGATTCAGCATGTATAAATACAAATCCCAGCTCCATTACTTAAAAGTTTTGTGATCTCTGGCAAAATAATTAAATTCTCTGTGCCTCAGTTCTCCATCTATAAAATAGAAATGGCAATTACATGACTTCCTGAAAAAATCGTGAAGAGAATTAAGTGAGATAGTACATGTAAAGTTTTTTAAACAATTGGGGTATAATAAGCTCTCAATAGGTGCTAGTTATTAACACTTTCAATAATAATGCTATAAAAAGTTTATGCAGTATGCTCACCACAAAGACTTCCCTTGCCTACAAGAAGAGCAATTTTTTAAACTACCAATTTACATCAACAACTGAATTCTTAGTATCATCTGAACCAAGTGTCCAATTTCTATATTCTAAAGTCTATATTCTAAAGTTGTAACAGAGAATTAGGACTCTAATTTGTAACTCAGAAAGATTCCTCTGGCAGCATTTGAACAACAAACTGAAATAAGTCTAGATATCAGATTATGGCACTAGTCGAAAGGAATGATGATGAGGATCTAAATGCAGGCAGTAGCAGTGATTATGAAAAGAATGGGAGAAACATGAGAAGTATCAAAGGGACAGAAACTATGTATCACTGATGTAACACGAGTGATGCCAAATAAATCAAATTATATCAAGTTAATTTTCAAGCTTTCTAGAAGCAGGGACCCATCTTATTTTTCTCTAGTACATACTTTATAAATCAATCATTAATCCAAAATGTATTTCAAGTCTCATCTTTTAAAAAATATAATATGTTGCATTATAGAGGATAAAAAGAATGCTTATAGCTAGTAAAATATGATTAGCTTTCTTGGTACATCAGGCTAAACTATCCATATGTTAATCAATATATTTATGTTAATTGCTAATTTTCATGTCTCGTAACAAAGGTGTAAATTGTGGCATCATCTGACCTTCAAGGCACATATGATACCAGTGATGCCTTTTTTCTGACTAAGTTGTGCAACTGCTAAAATTAATTGCACCCCAGGGCTATTATATTATGCATGAATTGTCACCCAAATGAATGACAATGTTTGAGAGAGTGAAAGGATAGGGATTTAGATGTGTTCTCAGTGAATGCTGCCAGCTACATGACAACTGACATGATACTCAATTATAAGATCACTAATTAAGGCTATCAAATAAGGCTGTGCATTTTTGCCTGTCACTAGGATTTTCAACTGCAGGTTTTGAATCTTCTTTCAACAAATAGAAAAAAACCAAACTTCTCAGAGTAGTTTTTCCTAAATTTCTAAAACTAGAATAAATCATTTGATAAGTCAGAAAATATGACACTTTCTCCAAGCCCAATTCTAACATGTAACAAACTAGCAATAATATGCTTTGATTTTATTTTTCCTGTCTCAGAAAGAGAGCTAAGAAAATCAAGTATATACTTCTTTTAAGACTTAAGTAATGAAAGTTAAATCTCAAGTGTATTCCCTTTTATTTCATGGGGAATACAAGGACATATGACAGATAAAATAGCCTTACAAATATGCTATTCATCATCTTCTTTGTTAGAAATAAATTTAGCTGGTTAAAAGTACATCTTTTATATTTGCCTTGCTCATATGTAAGATGGTAGCTTAAGTTTCTCTATATGCAAAGTAGAGCCAACTTTTATTCCATAAGATAATATTCCATAAATCTCTTAATCCTTTGGATGAAATTCTTAGATATGTGTGTATATGTAGACATATAAGCATATATATATATTTATAAACATATACACACACATATACACATATATTCATTTTGTCATATTTTAATACATATACTAAAAATGTAGAGAGATACATACATATAATTTAGTATATATTTAGTGTGTGTGTTTATAAGATTTTCACCAAAGAGACCTACAAATTTGTTTAATATTATCTTTGTTTTAAAAAAAGCAGCTTTAGACAAATTAAATTTAACAGAGTTTTATTGAGCAAAGAACAATTTGGGAATGGAACAGCCCCCAGAACCAAAATAGACTCAGAGTGACTCCAGAGCTGCCACATGGTCAGATAACATTTATGGAAAAAAAGAAAAAAAAATGAAAGTGACATACAGAAAATAAAGGGAGGTATAGAAACAGCTGGCTCAGTTACAACTGGGACTTTGCCTTATTTGAATCTTGTTTGTACAGTTGGCTGCCTGTGGTTAAATGAAGATCAGCTGTTGTGATTGGCTGAGCCTAGGCTACCTGTTACAAGAGTGGATTACAGTCTGTTTACACATCAGGTTGGCATACTGTTCGCTATGTACAAAGAAACTTTAAGCCAAACTTAAAATATATAAGGAGGCAGCTTTAGGCCAAATTTAAACGAACGATTCCCTCCTTTTGGTCAACCTCTTAATTTAGAAAGATTGACCAAAACTTTAGATATTGACATCACTCTGTCACCATTATATTAATAAATGGGCTTATTTGATCTCAAGTCCCATTTGGAAAATAGCAGAACAACGGATTTTGTAAGGTGGAGACAAGGAAACAGAACAATAGAAAAAAACTAGTTAATATCAGGTTACTTCTGGTTACTTTTTTGTAAGAGTTAGAGCAGACAGACTTCTTTATTATGCTAGAATCTTCTGTTTTCAGAAGGAAAAAAAATGGTTTGTTTTGGGATCTATCTGTTCCCTTAAAGTTATAGTTTCATTATGTGGTATTTAGCATGAGTGACTCCATTTTTGTTTAATATGGTCTGTACTTGTAGCCTTTTGAGGTATCTCCATATTACTTTCCACAGAGATTGTACTAGTTTGCACTCCCACCAGGAGTGTACATTCCTTTCTCTCTTCATCCACACAAGCATCTATTGTTTTGGGGCTTTTAAATAAGAACCATTCTAATTGGGGTTAGATGATATATTATTATGGTTTTGATCTGCATTTCCCTGGTGATTAGTGATGTTGAGCATTTTTTCATATGTTTATTGGTCATTTCTTGGTCTTTTGAAAAACTTCTGTTCCTGTCTTTTGCCACTTTTTAATGGGGCTGTTTAAATTTTTCTTACTGATTTGTTTGAGTTCTTTATAAATTCTTGATATCAGCCCTTTATCAAATACATAGTTTGTGGATATTTTCTCTCATTCTATAGATTTATTCATTCTGTCGATTATGTCTTTTGCTGTGCAGAAGCTTTTTTAATTTAATCAAGTCTCTTTATTTTTCTTGTTGCTATATTTGCTGTTGGGGCATGTCATAAATTCCTTGCCTAATTCAATGTCTAGAAGAGCTTTTACTACATTTTCTTCTAGAATTCTTATGGTTTCATGCCTTAAATGTAAATTTTTTATCCATCTTGAATATTTTTTATAAATTGCTGGAGTTAGGGATCTTGCTTCATTCTTCCGCATGTGGCTATCGAATTTTCTTAGCACCATTTATTGAATATGGTTTTCTTTCTCCAGTGTATGTTGGTGTCTGCTTTGTTGAAGATCAGTTGGTTGTAGGTAGATATCTGTTCTGGTTTGTCTCATTCCCTTGTGATTTTCACAGTTTAAGTCAGTGCTGGATGATCTTCATATGGGGTAGTGGGTTATTCCCCAGATTATTGTTGGAAATTTGAGTTGGGAATGATTGAGACGCTCTCCACAGAGGTTGGAATTGTGAGGAATTGCTCTGCCCAGGGACTCCCTATGAAGGTGACAGTGGCAGGTGAGTGAAGCTATGTAGGTAGTGGTCATAGGTGTCTGGGCTATGGGTGTTTGCTCACACAAGGTTCAGGCAGCTCATGTCTTGGGATCCCTAGTGGAGTGTTTCACCTTGGGGAGATTCCACAGGCCCAGTTGTAGTGGGGAAAGCTCAGGGGTAGGGTCTTGGGGTCCAAGTGCAATGCTGGATTTCAGGGCTGTAGGCCTTGCAGGAGCTCTAGAGCCATAGAGGTAGAGCCTGGAGCCCAGGCACAGCAAATGTCTCTGAGCTGCAACTGGGGACCACCAGGGCAGAGCTTCACAGGTGCGGTGCCATTCTGGTAGTGTAGGGGCTGTGGGTGCTGAGCTGCACTGGTAGGGGTCAGTTGCAGCTTCCCAGAGATGACAGAGGCAGTCCAGGGCCATCAGATGGCTGGGGTCCTCCCCACCACCTATGTCCCTCTGTGGCAGTTGCCCAAGTCTTCCCAAGTGGTGTCTGTACTGCTTGAGACACCTCTTTTGCTCAGATCTTGTGCTCGGGCTAGGGGTATTCAACTTTCAGTCAAACCGCATGACATCGCACTGCTCCCTCCCGGATCCAGCAGTGTGATGTGAAGGCTGCTGCTGCAAAGCTGAGTCCCATGCAAACCTTGCACCATCCCTCTGAAAACTCAGGACTGTGTCAGCTGCAGAAATCCAGGGTCGGCATCCACAGATTCCTGGTGTACCTGCTCTCCAGCACGATGTCTCTGCACAGACTCTAAGCAGCTCCCCGATCAGTTCAGAGATCTGTGGTGGTGGAGGAAGTCCCCTCAAAGATCAGGCCACAGTGCATGCAGGATGAGCTCATAGCCCCAAAGCTCTATCCTCCTGACCTTCACCACATGTGTATGCCTCCCCACAGAGCCCTTTGATCTTGCCTAATGAATCATCTTGTCACCTTCTCCTTCACTCTGAATGTCCCTCATCACTTCTCTGGAGTTTTACAATGTTCTTTCCAAGAAGAGTCATCTGTAGTTAGTCTCGTCTGCCTGCAACTTTCAGTCCTCTTCTTGTGAGTATCACATGTGGGATGCTGCTAGTCCACCACCACCTCCCACTCTTTTTTTAAAAGAAAATTCAGCCCTTTAAGTGTGATCTTCTATATATACAGCTTTTTAATATCGAGTGTTTGTTTTATGTAATTGAATAGAAGGAATAGGAACTTTAGCCACAATACTAAGCCGAAATTATATTGGATTGCCCACACACTAAAGTATGATTTGAGTATTGTGTATGAGCTCTATTAGTCTTGCAAATCAAAAACAAGTCAATAGTGTTTACTTCCAAGGTTACAACTGAGTGCACTATATTTTTCTGTCTTCTACTACTTTAGCAGAGAGTGAACTCTTAGATGAAATATTTTCAGGGAAATATCTACTTAGTATATAGTAAAATCATAGATAAAACTAAAAGTTCCTCCTTATTAGATAAGGACATTCCGGTCTAGTGGTAAATTACACTTTTGGATTTGCCCAACGTGCATCTTTGTCAAGCAGTCTTTATTAAATATTATCTTGTCCATTTTCTCATGTAGGATAGATAAAGATACATATAAATAACAACTATTTACCAAAAAAGTTATCATGTTTTATCAATTCCAAAAGTCCTAATAGAAAGCTTACCAGAAACCATCACAGATACAGCTAAGTTTTAAGAGTCATATATTTAAACCCGTTGGTTATATCAGAATTGTTAATAAAGAACTTGTTATATTTTAGATATATTTTGGAAACCATGTTCCTCCCTAATACTAATGAGGACATCACACATTTTTTACTCTTATAAAAATCATGCAAAATTAAGAAAGCTTATTTCACGATTAAAAATAATCACATTTCTACCTTGGAGGAAGAAGTTGTAGCAAGAGAATGATATCCATTAGATTCATCTTTGGCTACCATCTGGAGGGCCATGTGCCAGACACTTTCACTACATTCAATAATTTAATCCTCCAAACAGTCTGAGGAGCAAACATGAACCTCTTTGCTACAGATAAGGAGTCAAAAATATACATGAGAAAAATAGTTACTTTATAATGGAGAAAGCTTGCAGACACTACCTGTGGTTGGCAGACCAATGCCTTCCCCCCCTCAAGAGGTTCACATCCTAATAATTAGAACTTTGAATATATTATATTATTTGGTAAAGGAGAATTAAGGTTGCTAATCAGGTAGCCTTAAAAAAGGGAGATTAGCCTGATTAACCAGGTGTGCCCAATATAATCAGAAAGACTCAAAGGAGAAAAGGGAGGCAGATGAAGAGATCGGTCAGAGAGAGATTTGATGATACTTTGAATCTGGCATTGAAGACAGAGGAAGATGAGCCAAGGAATGTAGGTAGCCTCTGGAAATTAGGAAAGGCAAAGAAACAGATTCTCTTTGAAAGCCTCCAAAAAGGAACACAGTTCTGCTGACAACTTGATTTCAGCCCATCGATATCCATGTTGTACTTCTATGTAACTATCAGGTAATAAATGTGTTAAGCCACCAAACTTTCATAATGTGTTACAGAAAAAACAGGAAATATCTACATCATCTTAACCGAGTAATAGATTTCACATCACCAGTGATGTCACATCAATGTCACGTGCCCCCTGATATAAGGCAATGAGGAGGGAGGGCATCTCTTCTCTGTGGTATTCTTTCCAAAGATACATTATCCCAATCTTACCATGAGAAATCGTCATGTGAATTAAAATGGAGAGACATCATGGAAAATATCTAAGGAGGAATCTTCAAAACTTTCAAGGTCATGAAAAACAAAGGCTGAGAAGCTATGGCAGATCTGAGAAGGGTAAGAAGACAACTGATAAATGCAATGTGGTATCCATAATTGGATCTTGGAACAGAAAAGGGATGTTAATGGAAAAACTGGTGAAATATGACTAATGTCTGTAGTTTAGTTAATAGTATTGTGGCAAAGTTAATTTCTTAGTTTTGACAAATATACCACGGTTATGC
The DNA here is from genome assembly GCA_963575035.1 of Avahi laniger. Classification (NCBI taxonomy): domain Eukaryota; kingdom Metazoa; phylum Chordata; class Mammalia; order Primates; family Indriidae; genus Avahi; species Avahi laniger. The sequence continues at coordinate 27,800 of CAUYSK010034175.1, forward strand.
TAACACACACACACATACACACACTCACACACACACACACACACGCAACAGGGTGAAGGGGAAATGGGAATTCTCTGTACTTTGTGACTTTTCTGTAAACCAAAATTATTTCCAAATGAAAAATTTGAAAAATAAGTAAAAAGTTTTAAACCAAAGTTTTTAACCAATGACACATGCCTGAGAGAGTGAACTTTAGAATCCATGTCTTCTAGTGCTAAGTTCTATTTCCTCGTTTCCTCCCCAGTATATTGTTCTGCCCTGAGACTTGCAATGCACTCAAGCTGACCTTCCCTGACCTACCACAGCAATAATTTAATTCAAGTCAAAATTATTTGGTTAAAAAAGAAGGAGGTTAAATTACCTGCTTTAAATTAGCAAGTTAGTAGTAAAACAACAACAAAAAAACCTTAGAAGGTTGGTGAGTAAGGACTCTATAACTAGCTTTCTTTTCCTCAAATTTTTACTTTTTAGTTAGTTCTGTCCTTGTGGAATTTCATTTTGAATCAGGAATACTCTGTTTAGGGTAGTTCCTGGAGTCGATCTCAAATTCTGGATGTCCTGAAGCAAGTACTGTGATAGAGACATCTTAGTGTATTATTGGGGTTAAGTAGAGAATAATGAAAGTTATAATAATAGTTAACAATCGTTGAGTTTCCTGTCACCCAGGCACTTTTCTAAGCCCTTTAGATGCCTGTATTTGTCTCATTTAACCCACAAAATAATCTTATAATATGGGACTATCTTTTCTCACTTCCAAGTGAAGAAACCGAGCCATAGGAATGTTAAGCAAATTGCTTATAAGGCCAATATTTGGTAGAACCAGATTTCAAACCTTGCCAATCTGATTTTAGGATTGAGTATCTGACTATAAGTGTAATAGCATTTGGGTTAAAAGTCTCTTTTTCTGCTATAATTTTTTTTTTAATTTCAAGATATTAAGGGGGTACAAATGATTTTGGTTACGTGAATCACTTTTTTAATGCTTGAGTCATGACTATAGGTGTGTCCATCACCCAAATAGTATTCATTGTACCCATCAGGTAGGTTTATTCCCCATACCCTTTCCCCCTCCCTCCTGTTTGATTTTCACTGATGTTTACTTCCCTTTGTGCATATGTGTGCTCATCAGTTAGTTTAAATTTAATGAGTACAAGTGATATTTGTTTTTCCAATTTCGAGACACTTCATTTAGGAGAATGGTCTCCAGTTCCATTCAAATTGTTACAAAAGCAATTAGTTCATCCTTTTTTATGTCTGAGTATTACTACATAGTGTGTATATATATATATATATATATATATATATATATAGCATATTTTATTAATCCACTCATGAATTGATGGACATTGAGTTGGTTCCACATTTTTGCAATTGTTAATTGCACTTCAGTAAACATTCGAGAGCAGGTGTCTTTTTGATAGAATGACTTCTTTTCCTTCAGGTAGATACCCAGTAGTAGGATTGCTGGATTGAGTGGTAGGTCTACTTTTAGTTCTTTGAGGAATTTTCATACTGTTTTCCATTTAGGTTGCACTAATTTGCAGTACTACTAAGTATCACTCAGGACAACCTTATTAATAATGGTGATATTAATAGGTAATATTTATTAAGATTTTACCTCATTTAAACCTCACAACCACCCCTATGAGGTAGATACTGTCACAGATCAGTTCCTCTGGGAAGTAAACTTTGAGACAGACATTAGAATGTAAGAAGTTTACTGGGAAGAGCTCTCAGGTTTGACATATGTAGGGGAAAGGTAGGTTAGCAACATAGGAAAAAGTTAAGCTGTGGCACAATCACAACAAAGGTCTCAGCCATTCCCCATCTAGATGGGGCACTGGAGCTGGGTTAGCCCTGCAGAGCTGTATGAATTGGAGCAAGGTAACTAGGGGTTTATACACCCTCAGTGATAGTCACTAGATGTGAGCCACTGATGGAAAGAGTTGAGGCCTTGGGTGAGAGGAAGAGCAAGCTTCAGAAGGAGACTCAGCTGTGAGTCATCAGCAGCCAACACCTCCATCAGCTGGGGGAACAAGTGCTTCAGACCTGGAGCGTAGATAGAGTGCTTGACAGATTCTGAGTGGTGTCCCAGATACATACAGATGAAAAGAACTGAGGAATGGTGAATAAATTTCATGCCTCAAATCAAATAATTAGTAAGTGTATTAGTCAGTATTCTACAGAGAAACAGAATGAGTCAGATGTGTGGATGGATGAATAAATGATAGATAGATAAGATAAATTTATTATAATGGATTGGGTTATGCAATTATGGAGGCTAAGAAATGCAGTCCCGGGAGAGCCCATGGTACAATTCCAGTATGAGTCTAAGGGTCTAAAATGCAGCAGAGAGAGTGATTTAAGTTCTAATCTGAGTCCTCATCTGAAGGCAGGAGAAGACCAATGTCCCAGCTCCAAGATAGGCATCTAGAGAGAATTCTTTCTTACTTCACCTTTTTTGTTCTATTCAGGCATTCAATAGATGAATAAGGCCTCACATGTACACTGGGGAGGGCAATCAGCTTTACTCAGTCTATGGATTTGAATGTTAATCTCATCTAGAAAGACCCTCAAAGACATACTGAGAATGATGTTTAATCAAATATCTGGGCACCCCATAGCCCAGTCATGTTGACACATAAATCCACCATCACAGTAAGCAACCAGAGGAGGCATGACTCCAAATCTGTTGGAGTCCAATGTGAATACTAACCAGTGTGCTATGCTACCTCAAGACATACAGGAGCTACTGGGGACCAAAGGAGAGAGAGGCTGGAGTGTGATGGAAGCAAATATATTGGTACAATTACAAGGGCAGTTACCTAGTTCAGCCCAGGATGTCAAATGCTCCCTGAGAAGTGACATATAAAGGCAATTATGAATTGAATGTACATTTTACTTTTAGTTATAGTGACTCTTAGCTATCTTTAAAAAATGGTGGGACACAAACTAGTACAACCTCCGTGCAAAGTAGTATGGTGACACCTCAAAGAACTAAATGTAGACCTACCATTTGATCTGGCAATTCCAATACTGGATATTTACCCAAAGGAAAAAAACACATGTTATAAAAAAGACACTTGCACTTGAATGTTTATAGCAGCACAATTTACAATTGTAAAGATGTAGAAACAACCCATGTACCCATTAATACTTGAGTGGATTAATAAAATGTGGTATATATATACCATGGAGTGTTACTCAGCCATAGAAAAATGGTGAACTAATACCTTTGTAACAACCTGGATGGAACTGTACACCATCCTTTTAAGTGAAATATCATAAGAATGGAGAAACAAACATCACATGTATTCACAACTAAATTGGAACTAATTGATCAACACTAGTGCACATATGGTAGTAAAATTCAATGGAAATTAAGCATCTGGGAAGGGGGTGGAGGGGATAAGTAAATTCACAACTGATAGGTATAATGCACACTATCTGGGGGATGGACATACTTATAACTTTGACTCAAATTTACAAAAGCAATTCCTGTAACAAAAACATTTGTATCCCTTTAATATTTTGGAAATAAAAAAATAAATTGAAAAAAACAAATTTGAAGAATAATAAAATCAAACAAATGGAAACCAAGATAAAAAATGTCTCTATTAAATGAATAAGGCATTGAATCACTTCCAAAAAATGTATATGCAAAAAAGACACAAAAGATTAAAAATGGATGCTCAGATGTATTCACAGTATAAGAATAGATATCCACATCAGCAACCTGTAAATTAGGCTTTTTTCAACTAAAACTCACATATGTGTAATTAACTCTGCTCATAGGGGGCAAGTAAATAGAATTCTGTGTGCAAACATATTTGTGAAAATTAATAATGTTGATATATTTTTATATATTTATTGCAGCTCAAATAATTGAATGGTTAATTTAATTATCATGAATAACCCTCCAAAAAATGTTTCACCTTTTTTGGCTAATTTAACAGTAATTGAATAAACTATTAAATTAAACTTTTTTTTTCAAAATTACAGAACTTGTCTTATAAGGCCTTTGAAAGCCTCCAATTTCCAATATATCAAAGAGTGAATTTTACTCTTTTCATTTTGTATTTAACAAATGAAAGCTAATTGAGGAGCTCTAAAGACAAGTAATTTTAAACAGGATTACACAGGAATGTGACTAGAAGAATTAAAAGGAGCAGGATGAAGGAATGAAGGGGAAGGTGGACAAGAAGGGCAAGAAGGAGGAGGCAGAGATGGAGAAGCTTGTTTAAGATTTGACTGTAGAAACAGTAAATAACCATAAGGTCACTAGAATTAAAAAAGATTTTTAGATACTTTGTAATCCACTGGTCTTTCAGATTCGCATACTTCTGCAAAACTGAAGGGCCCACTCTTCCCACAATTCTACTTTCCTCTTGTCTTTAAACACGAAGAAGAGAAACTGGCAAATGCCTTTCCAAAATCAAGCTATAGTATTTCTATAATAGAGCATGTCCCAGCTTTTTTAGTCCAATAAACATTGCCTAAAAAGGGAATGAAATTGCCCTGGCATTAGTTTCTGGTGAATTTATTCTATAATCACTGCATTCTTTTATTAGATTCATGAAGCGTCTGTTTATTAATCCATTTAAGAACTTGATCAGAGGTTGATGTCATGCTCACACATCAATTCTATAGTTTGGAATTTTTTTGCTCTTTGAGATGTGCTAGATTTCATTCTTTGTCACCATCTCAATGGTTTTGCAAAGTTTATTCCCAGTGGTAAATAATCGTAAAAGCTATTTTTACATGAATTTTTCATCATATTGTAATACAGAAATTATTTTCCTTAGTGAAAATGACATTTGTCAAATAGGAGACTCTCCCATCCACAGAAGTATTCGAGCAAACACTTGCTGATTCCATGTCGTAGAGTGAAGTGCTTCTGCGTTCTTTCTGTCAACCATGGATTCTACAATCTTTACAAGGAAGTCGTACATCTACCTCAAAAATGTTATATATGCTTTCATTCAACAAATGATTATTGGGAAACAAATTTTTGCTCGACTACTCTGTACTAACTACTGACCTAAACAGTGAGATGATGAAGAAAAAATTTTTTTAAAAAAATCTGGGCCTATAGAGCTTACAGTCTTCCTACCATCACCAAAACTCATTTTCATTAATTGGAAGACATATTGTCTTTGTTTGTGCTACTGTAACAGAATACCTGAGACTGGGTGATTCATAAAGAACACAAATGTAGTTTTCAAAGCTCTGGAGGCTGGGCAGGCCAAGATCAAGACACCAGCATGTTCAGTGTCTGGTGAAGACTGCTCTCTGCTCTCAGGATGACACCTCAAACACTACATGCTCTGGAGGCAGGGAACGCAGCGTCCTCACATTGTGGAAGATATAGGGGCAAAAAAATTCTTTTTTAATGGCATTAATCTACTTATGAGGTCAGAACCCTCATGACCCAAAAAGGTCCCACCTCCCAACCCTATTGCATTGATTAGTTTCTAACACATGAATTTTGAGGGATACATTTAGATCATAGCATTCACTAAATAAGAATATTCTTTTAAAATATAGTTTTAAATTAAATTAATAAGTTATTAACTAAAGTATAATCACCCAGGAACAAATATTCCACTATAGGACTTCTCAGAGCCTAACATGGTAATATGCATTGTAAATCTGTAGGAGCCTAATAGAACATATAATGCTTGCCAAACTTACATGGCCTTGGAATCCCCCTTTTCTCCTTAAGACTTTTTAAGGGAATGAGGTTTTGAAGAAAGAATCAATGTGTCTAATCTGGCTGGAAAATGATAGGCATAAGGAACTGTCCTGTCTCTTATTCTGTCTTCACCGCAGAGTAACTCAAAGGTAGTTACAAGGCAATCAATGAATCAGTGAATGAGTGAGCAATGCAGACCATATACATGAGGAACCAACTTTACATAAAGATATTATAGAAGAAATAGAAATCTATTTTATACTAATGTGAGTAGCTTTGAAATGTATTCTGCACATATGTACGATGATTCTCAAATCCAGGAATGCCTGTATACAAACTGAATGGAGAACTTTGCATCTACATGACTTAGTTTTTCCGTCACTCAGCTGTTTATTTTTATTTTAGAAAATCCTTTTGAACTCTGCAAAGCTCAGTACCACTCCTTTAAAACAGTGATTTTCAAACTTTCATCTACAGATCATCTATATCAAAACTCCTGGGGTACTCATTAAAAATTGTGAATTTCTTAATTCTATAAAGATGGTATCCAAAAATTTTCATTTTAAAAAATAATGTTTCTAGTGATTTATATGCACAATAAAATTAGAAAGGCAGTGAGTTAGTGTCCAATCTCTCCTACTTTTGTTCCCTAATTTTAGGAAACATCTTATAGTTTATCATTTTGAATCTCAAGGGCAATGAGATAGAGTATCACTATATCGGTACCAGGAATCCACAGGTGAATTAGAAGCACTATTGTGTCAAGAATGGCAACCTCATTAAAATTCAAACCTTTTAATCTGGAAAAACATTTCTTAAGAAAAAGATTGCCAGTTTGGGATTACTTTCTATCTCATTATTGCAAATTGGAAAAGCTAAGAAGTCTGAGGAAGGCAGATAATGAAGATAATAAGGTAATTTATTTCTAGGTATCTTTAATACACATTTACTTCTTAAGAAGTTAAAATTAGGATATGGAATGGAGGGTTCTGGAAAAATGGCTGCCTGAATTCACATCCCTGGCTCAGCTTTTTGTTAAAGAGGCTTAACAAATAAATTAATCTTGCTGGTAAATATTCCAGAGAAAAGTGCAATTAAGTATTTCATTGTTGGTAATGCCTAGGAGAACCAAAGAAACAACAGAGGTTGGGGTTAAGGCTACTGAGACGTTTGGTGGCAGGCACTCGTAGAATCTCTGTTGTGGAGTGGGGAAGTACATTCTGCATTTTGCTTTTCTCTGGGAGTGGTCTATATAGCTAATAAACAAAATCTGGTAGAAGGTGTACTCATAACTGAATCATTTGTGGCCCACTGGTCAAGAGCAGCCATTTCTTTTCTGCTTGGTACTGAAGAGGTCTAACCTGAGAAGGGCTTCTCCTTATTCTCAATAGAATATTCACAGTTTTTCCTGCCTGACCAAGCTGCAGAAAGCTCTCTAGGATTGCCACAGCCTGAAAAGTCCCAAAATGTGTTTATGCTGTGCTGAGATTACTTATATCTATAACAGGCAAAGAAAAATTATAAACTACAGATGTAGACATTGTAAGCACATTGACTGGTAGAAAATATTACATTACATGTTAATAATGAAGAACTAGTATCAAAAAATATAAAGAGCACTTATAAATCAATAAAAAATTTAAGTGACCCAATACAAAATGTGGTCAAAGATTATGAAAAATCACTCACTTAAGAAAACACTCAAGAAAAATTCATGTACAAGTCTATAAATAGACATGTATAGGAATATGTATTTCAAAATTACAGAAAAAATGGAAACGACATATTTTTAAATTGTTGTTTATTCATATAGTTGAATACTGAATTAAAATGAATGAAATGGAGACATAAATCAACATGGATAAATCTCAAAAACCTAAATAGTACACGAAAAAGCAAGTACACGATTAAAAATATATGATGAAATTATGTACATGAATTTTCTTAACCATAAAATAATACTATATTTTATTTATGCATGCACAGACATTTTATACCTACATAAGCATAACAAACAACAAATTGAGGATAACAATTACTTCTAAAAGGGGGAAAGAAAATATGACCAGACCACTTAGTGCCATTAGTGAATCTCTAATGTTTTACTTCTAAAAGAAACCAAAAAATAGGGAAGAAAATAAAGCAAAATTATGTGTTCACAGATGTTAATTTTACTAATTTTTTCATATTTCAATATGCTTGAAATATATTATTTAATGCAAAAAGGATATTAAAGACTTCAGCTTAGCTAAGTAACAAGTCAGGTTTTCAATTTGGAAAAAAATTACCAAATCCCAGTTATACTAAATAATAAAAGATATACTGAGACACAACTTATGAAAAGAATTTTACAAGCTTTCAGGCAGAAAGAATCAACTGAAACAGAGCAAAGAGAGTCAGACAGGAAACATTTCCCATCTTCAACTCTACACAGCAAAATATATACATTTACAATCTGTTGTGTAGAAAGAACTTTGATTATAAAATTCTGCTCTTAGCAAAGATACAACTCTTACATGAAAACAAAAGAAAGACATTTTATGACATGCAGAAAATAATGTATTTGCCTTCTATAATCATTCATATATTCTGAGGAAAATACTAGACATGTTCCTACCAAGTGATGATTTAATGAGAACAAGTTAACAGAAAAAGGGAATAAAATTCAATGAAAGAGAGGAGAGCAATAATAAATATATATATATCACATATATATTTAAATTTTAATATATATGAACTATTTGACTGGGAACTATAACAAAAGTATTAAATAATAATTCTCAATATAAGGACATTTCTATAGTTCAAAAATAAAAATTCCAAAATCCAAGAGTCGTGGTAGTAAATACATTCCAAATATCTTCCTCAATAGAGAGTGTGTAAAATAGGTCATGTAAAATTTCCTGTGCAGGCTTAGTAATTATTTACTGCTGTTCTGATGGTAGATATATGTTTATAAATATGGTTACAATGGGAATGTAACCAGTAATAGAATGAGAAATACATAATATTTCTAACTGAAAATAGAGAGGAACAAGGGAGCAGAAAAAAACTTAATCAAGTCAGCATGTGAAAACAAGTTGGAAATGGAAAACAAAATTCACTCAATAATTAACTTAAAATATGATAAAATATTTTAAATTATTAATCATAATAAATATGAAGAGTTGAATTTATTTATGCAAAAGTAACATACTATCAGATTGAATAAAATAAGGAACTCCAGCAATATCCATTCACAAGTGACACAGTGAAACAAGTATAAAAGACAAGCTGAAAACAAGAGAATGGGAAAATCATAGAATTATAAACAGAAGAAAAATAGAATGGCAATATTAGCATCAGACAGAGGGCAATTCAAGGACAAAAGCAGAAAAAGAGACTAATCAGATCTGATGGTTACTGCATACTTAATATTTAGGTAGAACCATATAAAATTGTCATTTTTAGATCAAAAGTAGTCAAATGTTGGCAATTTCAAAAGTGTCAACATGTAAGTATTAAAAGTCTTTAAAAAGTAAATCAAATCTATCATTGCATTATAATTCTAGTAAAGCAAACTTTATTCAATTTTGGGAAATGTTTAGCATTATTAGTTAAAAAAAATTTTTAAAAACCCTAAGATAATATTAATAGTTGCCAAAAGACATTTGCTAAAATTCATCAATCATTTCTAACAAAACCTCTAAGAAAAACAAAACTATAAAAAAAACTAAGATACAAAGAAACTTATACAATCAACATTATTTATTAAACTATGAAATGATAAAGACAAAACAAAGAAATCAGAAATAATATGAAGATAACTGCTATCATCATATTAATTCAAATTGCTTTTAATGAAATGGGGGGGCATTTTACAAAGAGGCATAAATATAAGAAATTGAGAAAAACCAATATTTTAATTTTCCAATTATATGACTGCTTTTGGAAAAGAAAATTCAAAAGATTCTTCTGAAAAAAATTTAAACAATAAGAAAGATTAACATTTTAGCTGAATAACTCCATATGCTTTTGTTATAATTTTATTGGATAGTTAAAAACAAAATAGGATAAAACCACGTTAATAAATAATGACTGTCAACTGGACAAAGAGATCATCAGAATAATCTGTTCATCAAGTAAAGCCAAGTTAATTGTTTCCTGCATTAAGGGTGACTACCACCTCTATAGTCTTAGTAGAAACTTGGAGAAAGTCAAGGGATGGTTATTTATAAGGTCTGGGGGTTTGATTTAAGGTAGGTCTTCCCATGCAGGGAGAGTTCCTGACTAGGATCTAACAAAATTCATAATATAGCAGTTTAGGATTGCTGAACACAGCAAAATGGGTATTTTCAACAATTCTTAAGAGTAAAGCCCAAATGAGTAAACCAATGTTTCTGTGAATGGGACTGTTTATCCTGCAACAATATGAAAACAAACAAACAAAAAATAATGTTTATAATAAGATGAGGACAAGAAAAACCACCCAATAGAAAAATAAACATGGGATATGAGCGGGTATTTCATAAAACAGGAATGGCAAATGGGCAATAAACATAAAAGAATTCTTACTGTATCTAGTTGTCAAGGAAATACAATGACACACAATTTTGCATGTGTCAAATTTACATAGAAGAAAGAAAATACCCAATAGGCTACAAATGGAAGTAGGCATTCACATTCTCTATGTAAGTTTATAAATTGCCACAGCTTTTTAAAATTTTTCTAAAATAAAAAAGATACATATTTTGAACCTACAAATATCCTTTTGAGGATTTCTCACACAAATATAAATGTACCAGTTTATAAGTAATTTGTACTTGTAAGATGAAGTAGTTGTAATATATATTTTATGTATAAATTAAATATAACTTAATTTAATTATTTACATCATATTCTTATTTTTGTGGTTTTCTTGCCAGTTTAAAAAAAATAGGGACACAAATAGGATTGTCATCAAATAGTTAACAGCTGTCATGATTTTAACTCTTCCTATAATAAGGCAAAGATTATCATTTTTCATCAAGATAAAAAGTTAAAGACAATATATACACAAAGCTATTACTTTACGTTCAATATATCTGGAAATTTATCTGCAGCCACTTTCTGTCTTATCAGGTGTCATTCTTTTTAACTTATGCAGTTTCCAAACTATGGAAGTATTACCATAAATTAGCTAACATTAGAGAAAAACAAAATCACAAGTTATCCTCAGCAGTTCCCAACCTTTTTGGCACCAAGAACTGGTTTCATGGAAGACAATTTTTCCACAGACCAGCGGGGATGGGAAGAGATGGTTTTGGGATAATTCAAGCACATTACATACATTGCATACTTTATTTCTATTATTACATTATAATATATAATGAAATAATTATACAACTCACCATAATGCAGAATAAGTGGGAGCCCTGAGCTTGTTTTCCTGCAACTAGATGGTTCCATCTGGGGGTGATGTGAAACAGTGACTGATCTGATAGGAGGCAGAGCTTAGGCGGTGGGGCAAGCTGTTGGGAGCGGCAGTAAATACAGATGAAGCTTCACTTGCGCCCCCACCGCTCACCTCCTAGTGTGTGGCCCAGTTCCTAATAGGCCACTGGCCAGTACCAGTCCTCAGCCTGGAGGTTGGAGACCACAGAATATCCCCTTTCAACCTTGAATTCCGTGTATTTTAAGTGTAGCATTATCTTTTCATGAAAGTTTCCCTTTTATCAACGATTCAATGTCTGTGAATCTTCTCAACCAGAAACCTGAAAAATCGTCTTCTATTTATGTACAATGTGTTTCTATGCCCTACTACTCTTCATTGGAACAAGGTTTTACATTTATATCTTCTATTTTATTCTCATAGTCATTATTGTTATCAAAGTATTTACCATCTTACACCTCAATAAATTACTTAGTTTATACCCAATCTCTGACAGCCATTCTCTGTCTTGGTACACTCTATCCCCAAGTTCTTTTTCAAACCACTGTTCTACTGTCCTTCCCAACTATGTATCATCATGGCTTAATACAACAAATCCCAACAACTCATCTTGCCTGGCTTTTAAATTTTTCTATGGCATACACTCATTCTCCCTTAATAGTCTTGCTCTTTGCAATAGTGGTCTTCCACTTCCATCCAGAATAGCGTCAAGATCATAGCATGCGTAAGGATACTGTGGTTACCCCAATCATGCTAGCAATTTAAAAACCTTGTAAAATAGCAGATTGTGACTGTTACACAGAGCAGAAGCCAAATGCGGTTTGAGAGAAAGATGGAAAAAGACTCTCTTTTCTATTGTCCCACGCATCTTAGCTCAGTCCCAAACTTACAATACC